>JAHLSL010000056.1:5630494-5685471 GCA_025920805.1 Petroica traversi
ACGCGGGCTCTTTGTGCGCGGCGGCGGCGGGAGCGGGGCGGGCCGCGGCCGGGAAGTCGGGAAAACTCCTGCTGTGCGAGCCCGAAGCCAACAAGTTGCTGTAGAAGCGCTCCGTGCGGAGATGGGGCTGGTTTGTCCGCCGCGCTGAGGGAGAGCCGGCAGGGACTGTGAGGCGGGAAGTGTGGGCTTCCCTCGGGTGAGTAACCCGGCCTGAGCCGGGGCTCCGGCGCTGGAAGGCGATAAGCCGTGTGGAGCCTGCTCGGTGTGTGTCCCTGTGCCCCCGGTAATGGTTTCCTGCAAGTTTAACGGGAAGCGGGGTGAGGCCGAGGAAGAGCGCAGGGCTTGCGGCGGGATTAGGAGGACAGAGGCTGTAGTAAGTTTTTGACGTGTGTAAAGCAGCATCACTGTCAGAAGCAGCCAACCTGGGATATTGTACCATATTTTGGAATTTGTATTGGCGCTGGAAGTTATCGGCTTTCGTTTGAGTGTTAATGTTTCTGGAGGCTTTTCTTGCTGTTGTTTTTAAGTTGCTGTGTAAACAGCCTGCGTAAACAACCGGGTCGTCCCTGAGCGAGTTGTGCAATGGGGGAAAAGTGAACTTCGAAGTGTGTTTTTCTGAAAGAAAAGTTAGAAAATACATGGTAGTTTTAAGTTAACAGCAATAATAGAGGAGTCTGGACTTTGTACCTCATTTCTGTGGTTGTAATTATTTTTGAAGATGAAAGGAATGTTGTTCCTGTGTGCCTAAAACTATGGTTTAATGTCCTTTATGCATCTGTTAAAGTGTCTTGTTAGTGGAAATGGTTATGTTTAGTGTACAGCTTGTATTTGTGTTTCTGATGACCTTCCTAGTGCTACTGGAAAAATAAACACTCGGTTTAACGCACATTATCTAAACCTATTTTAACAGCTCAGGCATAAATTATAGGTAGCAAGATGCGGTCATAACTGGCAATTCCTTTGCATGTCTATATTCAAATGTTAAAAATAAATAAATAAATAGGTATCTGTTAGAGGTGTGTATGTGTGTGTACCATCCAGTCCAGCTGTAGGTCTTGTTTCTTTCTTTTGTATATGTGAAATAGTGAAAAATGGAGTTGGGCAGCTGGCAATCCATTTGACCATTGCTTATCCCTAAAAAGATTCCTGGTGCAAAGTTCATGAAACATCTCTGAGAATGGTTCAAAGCAGAGTCTGGGAATTGGCCATGCTGAAATCTATCAAGAGTTTATAAAAACAAACAGAAAAGCTGAGGTGTGCTTCCTCATATACCTCTTAAGAAATACATCCTCTATCTAGTATGCTACTCGCTGTATTTAAGGCAAGGAAAAACTGTGATGGATCGTGTGGATATTGTTCCATACTGTCTTTATCTATACTCAGGTGAACAAAAACGTTTTTAATTTCTTTAGTTTGGAATAGCTGGTTTCTTACAGAAGACCTTACCTTCTTTCTTTCTTTAATCTGTGTCCTTGCTGCAGAAGCAAGTCCTCAAGAATATAAGTGTTTGTTTTACTGGTTATATTCTTTATCTCTCCTGCCTCCCAATTTGAATATCCCTGTAATATTGAAGTCAGTTGCCATTACTTCCTTCAAGGACCCTATTTAAACACATTTGTAGAGTGTGTGCACTATGATAACGTGTAGCGCCATGGATATATTTAATTTTATTCTTATATGGCTCAATCTATTTCTCTTGTTACTTCAGAGAAGCAGGAAATATGATGAACGCTCCATTAGTGGTATTGGTATGAAATACATTAACGCGAGTGCTCAGTCAGTAAGAAAGTGTTTTTATTTGAAAGCCCTCTCGTAACAGACAGAGTACTAATAATCATAACCTGTGCTGCGTGTCTTCAGTGCTAGATAGCATTTTCTTTTAGGTTCTTTATTAGTACAGTTTTTATTCAGGATAGCCACCTTTCCACCAGATGCCCAGGCTCCTTGTTCCTTTGCAGCCTCTGAATGCTGCGGGAATTTGCTGGGCAAAGGACTGGGCTGGTGTCCGTGGGGTAGGCATTTCAGGATGCAGCCCTTCTCAGAAGCCAGCCTCGGTATTGTAGGGCACTGAGGTCTGATAATAAAGTGAAGTGAAATGTGGTATTAAAAATATAAGTCAAATCCAAAGACTGCTGTGTTGGTTGGATACCCAAGAGCAAGCTGGAATAGCCACTCTGACAGATTACTGAAAATGCGGTGAGCGACTTTTGCAAGCTGGGAGGGAAAGTGCTTAGTTTTCTGCATGTGGAGGCGCTTTCCATGGATCCATTGCAGGGCAAGAGTGTGTCCTGATGAAAGGGACAGGGATTCACATCCCTCATGGCGCTCAGAGAAGAAGGACAGGACACGGGGAAGCAGAGGGTGATGTGGCCCTCCTGCACAGGAGGGCTGGGAGCCTGAGTCCAAGCAAGCTGGGCAGGGACAGCTCCAGAGGGACTCTGCAGCAGGGCAGGGATGAATCATTGTGGTGGAAAGTGGGGGAGCAGCTTGCAAAGCTAATGGGGGACGTGTCTGCGGCTACAGGTATGTGTGGCAGAAATGTGAAAGAGGTATTTGTGGGAGGGAAGGGTTTTGGAGTGTCAGATGTTGTGGCAAAACACATGGTGGTCATGGTGTAATGTTTATCAGGTGGAAGAGAAGTCAGAGGTCTGGGGGGGGCAAACAGTAAAGGTGGGTGACACCAGGAGACACAGGTCTTAATGCTACCACAGGGAGGCTTTGCAGCTGGATGGATGACCCAGTTTGGGTGCTTTGGAAAGAGTGAGTCAGGAGCTGGGAAGAACGATCGAGGTTCCTGTTTGTCATCATGGACCAAGGAGGAAGCATTGGGCAGCTGAGCTGAAAGGAGATGACGTGCAGGAATTATATCTGGGGTGCAGTGTGAGGGCTGACAGCCAGGAGGCAGGGCACAGTGAATAGTCTTTAGCCTTTTCTGTGGCATATGTGAAATTGGGAAGACAAACTTAGGGTTCAAAGCAAAATTTAAGGGTATGATTCTGTAGCACTGAAACTGCTAACTCTCATCGTTATTCTCTTCCTAAATTTTTCAGTTAGTGGGAACTCCATCTTCTGATGTTTATGACAACATCACGTCTGGGGACTGCACAGAAATTAATTTTCATAGACTTTGCCAGATTGTTTTCCTTTAAAAGAGACCTAGTTGCACTTTTAATAACAGATGCACTCTGTTGTAATCATTTGCTGAGCAACAGGCTCACTGTGCTGCCTATGAAGCACAAAAGCAAGGGACGCTTTGACACGTCACGTAAAACTTATGTAAAGTTTGAGAGCAGCAGCAGAAAGTGTGAGTGATGAATGCTATGGGTTTTGTTCCTTATGTTAAAATAGCTTAAAGTTGGGGATTTTTCTCTGCTGGCTGCCATCAGCAATAGAAGTATCAACAGGAGAAAAATGGGTCGCTTGGGTTTTAGCATTAAGCAGCAAATCCAGGGCCAATAGGATTTAGCTGGGATGTTAAGGTTTATTCAGTGCATTTAGTTAATGAAGTTGGGGAGGGGAGGAAGAAGGAAAAAGTCAGTGTCTGGGCTTGGGGGAAGGGATGAAATAGCCTGCTGCCACTGAGGGCATCCTACAGTGACTCCTGCTGATTGATAGATGCTCCACCACACAAAAAACAACTGAGCAAAGGACATTTTAATTAAAAAACGGCAGTTCAATGCCAGCTCTTGCAATCAAGCAGAAATTCTTTGTAACAGACATCTACCTGGTCTTAGGGATGTGTGTTTTTACCCCTAAGGGTGTCGTGCCCATCAGCTGGGGAAAGGGAAGAGGGAGATGATAATACGTGCAAGCATCCATAAAGTGGTCATAGAGCCATGGAGATATTCAGCAAGAGCAGTTGTATGTTAATATTAATCTGTCAGGCACAGAAATCAAGTTCAGGCTAACAAACTCCCGTTTGAGCACTCTGCCAGATTTCTAGCAGACAGCCCATCATCCCCTTCACATGGGTGGCCCTTTGCTGTGCTCACCCACATTCTGAAGCCTTTGTGTCCCCTGCCAGAGGCTGTCATCTTGTGTACACACATGCTGTTCAGCATCTTGACTTGCTTTCTGAGCCCTGAAAGCCTTCAGCATAGAGACACAAAAAACAATTAGTATAGAACGGCATTGTTATTTAAAATATAAAGGCTTATTATCTGTACATTAAAAAAAAATTTGCAAGCCAACATGAATTGATCTCTTCTCCCAAGAGAGCTAGTTTGTTGGATTTTTAAATTCTGGTTCTCTAATTTTGTCTTCCACTTGGATCAGAACTTGTTTTCCCCAAAGTTGTAATGGTCATTCAGAGTCGGATGAAGTTTCTTTCTTCCATGCACCTCCTCAGAGGTGACCATACTATCTCAGCACTTCTGGGAGTTATTGAGCAGCAATTAACACTGTCAAGATTCAGCCAGTGACCTCAGCAGACTCTCCTCCTATGGGGGATGTGGGCATTGGTGGCAGGATCTGACTAGCAGTATGGAATAAATAAGCAGCATGTTTACAAAGTGAATTAAAGGAGTCCATGTACCTGTTGTTCTTGGCATAATCTGGTTGCTCAGACTGCCTATGGCTTGATGCAGTTCTGTGAGGAGGATGCTGCAATATTTCTTAGTAGGATTTACTGCAGTGACACCTGAAAACTTTTCACTATATGGTCCAGAGAAAAATTTGAATGTGTGATTTTTGGTGTTGTTTCTTTTTGACCTTACGAACATTTTAAGATAAATATTTTCAAATAATAATTTAACAAAAATATAGTGAAAATGCATAGGAAAACACTGTACTTTTCTGCGATGTCCTTTACTGGTTTATTTCTGTTAGATTCTCAGTACATTTACTAAAAAGATTTACATGCAGAATAGTTTAGGCAGATGTCTGTAATAAGAAAGAAAGAACTTGATTTCATTAAAATTTAAAAAAAACAAGCTAACAAAAGGACTTGACTGTGATGCTTACAGCAGGGTTTTATGAATGTTCAGGCAAGTTTTAGAAAATGGGGGTGGCTGTGTCAGAGCAGCAGTCCCAAGCACGGCAACAGGAGTTTGGGCAGCTGCTCACAGAGGATGTGGAGATCTAGGGAAAGACTCTTGTCATCTTTTATTTACACAAATAGGTACATGTTTGTTAGTAAGCAAATACAGATATTATTGCTGATCTTAGGATTTTGTTAAAGGAAATCTGAACAGTCTGGTTTTCTGAGTGGCAACAAGGGAAGCATAATACCAGATGCAGAGCACACTACAGAAAAGTGAAGTGGGGTACATTTCCCAAGAAAAAGAATACTTTTGGATGTATCTACATGGTAATGAAGTGTTTGGTGCAATGTCCATACCATCTAGTCCTGTATTTATGATGGTCTAAACCATTACCTCTACCCCTGTTGGCATGTATTTTCTTGTCAGTGGGCAGTAAAGCACCTATTCAGCTTCTGAGTCTAAATGACAAGAAAGACAGGATATGAGAGTTGAAGACCATAAAATGACTATTCTTGATTTTGCTCAGTTAACGAAACTGCATACCTCAAGGATCTCATTAGTGTGGTTCTGGCTACATGCCAGCATTTGCCCAGAGAGCAAGCAGAAAATTGCTGGCTGTGTTGTAACATTAAGCATTCTATAGAATAACAGCAGAGATTTTAAATGAAAAGTCTCTGAAGCATTGAGGGCTAATGCAACCTTTGTAAATGCTGTAAATCCACTCAATAATTACTATAAAGTACTGGATTAAATACTGAAGGTCCTTGACCTGCGTGGATCTGGTGGAAATTTCCTTACATATGATCAAAGTGATTAAAATTACTGTTTTCTTTCTTTATAAGTGTATTCTATACTTGTGAGAGTAAATTAAAAGGTTTTGCTCCTGCAGATAGCAAGACGTAAGAGTTCTACCTCTGTTCCACTAGACAAGTTTATAGTATTCACTCACGGTGATGAGAATCAAGTTTGGAGTTCCAAGTCCCTTTAATTCAGAGAAGTTTAGATCAGTGGGCTTTGATTGAGTAGTAGGGAACATCCAAAGTTACACCATTAGATTTCTCAGTGAAGAGCAAGGGCTCTGTGCAGACACCAAGAGAGAGAAGCACTTTGTTTCCCTTCCTCCTTCTCCATTAGCATTCACAGTGCCTTGCAGGTAAGGAAGAGACTGTCACTGTTGATGTACTCTGAGTATCACACGGTGCTTACGGTGGACTAGGGTGGGGTAGAGGAAGCTGAATAAAAATTTTAAGAGCTATTAAAACTGGCTTCTAAGAAAGTCCAGTGTCCCTCCAGTGCTTCCAATGTCAGATAAGTAAGATTCTCAGAATCTGACCCTGTGTTTTAAAATGCTGCTTAAATTTCAGGAGCTTCTCTTGTTTGTGTAGGAATGATACATTTCTGGCAAAAGACTCCAGCATGAGCCATGATGGTGAAGCCTCCTGAAGCTGTTATTTTTCCATTGACTAACTAGAGCAGATCCCCAAGCTGCCCCCAATGCTGACTGAAATGTGGCTGCACTTGGAGGGGTCTGCTTGGAGGTGACCATCTCGTGCTGGGTGTGGCTTTCCCACACTTCCAACCAGTGCTGCTGTTGGCCTTCTGTTTGCTTACAGGAACCTTAATTGGCAGTATATCTCTAGGAACTTCAGGACCAATTAATCGGTTGATATGTCTTGTTATAGCTTAATATGTGACATCGTGGTATTCAGCCTCTTACTGGTATCTAATTAGCGTTTCTGAGTAATTTCCCCCATGTCTTGAAAAGCATGGTTTTAAAAGGCACTGATCTTGAGGTATGACACAGTAACTTCAGGGGTACCTGTTCCTCTTCCTGGCTGTGGAGCAGAATGCATTAGCTTAAACACTGGAAATGCAAATTTTTCCCTCCTGCAGCTTTTAAGACTGTCATGACTCAGTGTAAGAGTAGCTCACCTGCTTTGCTGCATATTGCTGTAGAGTAGGATCAGATCCATGGCCAGTTGCTGAATTCCAGCTGATGAGTGATACCCTCAGTGGTACTTCCTGGCCAATGAGTGAAACAAACTCTTTGCATTTGTGTGAAAGTACTTTAATGTGCTTGGATAACACTTTCTGATTTCTCAGAAACATCCCTCCTCTCTTCCTAGTTTCTAGTTTCAAAGAAGAGATGATAAAAGGCAGATGTATGGCCATTTAAGTGGCCTGTCTTGATATTTCCATATTTTCTGTTACTACCCTTTTTCTGTCAAAGGTAGCCTTAGCTTTTGGATTTGGTAAATTTTGACAGAGTTCTCTTTATTTACTTTGGTTTTTGACTGGGCACTTGTATGAACACCACATGTGATGGTTTACATATGTGTGTGTGTGTGTATGTATGTGTGTATATATATATATACACACATACATATATCCAGTTTTGTTGGTAGTTACTTCTTGACCCCAGATTTGCTGGGAGGAGATTGCTGACACACAGTCTGGACTTTGGACTGTGCCTTGTCATTCCTGGGTTTCCTTTTAGGGTGATCTGGAAACCAGGACCTAACCAGGACCTATTCACTTTTAATCCTGTTCACTGTCTGAAAAGAAACCTCCTAGCACCGTGACCTTTCCTTGCCTGTTGTACCACTGGTTAAGAAACAACTCTGATCATGCTTTGAGTAGGTGTGTGTAGTTACTGGGATGCTGGCAATAAAATGCAAGAGAGGCTTTACGAAAAAAAAATGTACAAGAATCTATTTCACTGTGCTTTTATTAAGCACAGATTATTCTGCACAGATGGATGGGCTTTTACTTGGCTCAGGTGTAAAGGGCCTGCCAATATGTCTAAACCTTTCTAAAGCAATTTGAATTCCCCTAGGAGAAATGCATTAAAGTTCCTATGAAAATGGAGTTTTCTTTTACCTTGTGACCTTTCTGATTTCCCATCCCTAGACAGGAATGACCCAGTCTCCAATGAATACTATTATTATTATTAGTCAATAAAGTTAAAAGCAGCAGATCACATATATATTGAGAGATAAATAAAGATGTAAGTAGCCAGAACTAGGATAGCCTGTGGCTACTAATAAAATGTCACCTTCATTTTAGCTCTGTATGCTCTGAGATCATACTTAAAATACATCAAAATGCAATTCCTTCAATAAGAATATGGCTGAGCTGCAAGGAAAATAATTTTATTTCTAAATAATATATTTAAAGAATACAGGAGAAACTTAAAAGATTGCAGGTACACCTAAAATCAGTTTAATTCCTGGCTCCTATGCTGCTAATGCAATTTACATTTTTCAGATACATATATTTTGTTTTATGGGGGATTATTTTATGAGGAGTTTGTGAGATTTTTTTTTGCAAAATTCTTTCTTGGTTGGTTAATATTCTTGATTTCAAGAATATTTGATCTTTCCCAGTTGAAAAAATTAACTGGAATCTTTGACTCCACTTTCTCAGGTTTATATTACATTAAATTTCTTGAATAGTTGTTTCTAGAATGTGGGCAAATGGGGCAAAATTTGTGTGTGCGTGTACTACTGCTTTCTAAAAAAAAAAGTCTGAGAAATTTTGTTGCATAGAATAACCATAGAAATGTCTCAGTTTAAGTTGTTTTGGATTGGTACTTTTATTTTCTTGATAGTAATTGCAATTTTTTGGGTGGGCAGGAATAGCCACAGAATGAAACCACTTTGGCCCTGCAAATATGTCTAAAGTTAAGGGCAAAGACTTTTAAAAATCACATCAGCACAGATTCAGTCTAGTGGTGAGTTTGGCTCAGCATGTCTTCTGCTGCAAACCTTATTTCAAGAGATTATTAGTCAAAATTTGAAAACTGTGCAGACGTCTCTTGCAGAAAACTGATAATCTGTCTAATGAGCCTCAGCACTCTGGGGAAAGCCAAAGAACAGGTTATGTACTTGAATGCTTTTCATTATGTACATTTATTAGGGTAGATGTCAAATAGATAGGCTATAGTAATAAACAAAAATGGGGTTATAGCTCATGTGTGAGGCAAGCTTTCATTTCTGCAGCTCTGAATTTGTGCTGTCTGTAACAGTCTCTCTAGACTTCTCATACAAAACAAGGCTTTATGGAAATTTATTTGTTTAAATAAATACCTTTTAAAATTTATGATGCATAACTAAAAGTTATGAACATCATCTATAAATATATTTTAATCATATATTGTTGTTCAGTTAATACTTAATGAAATTCAGTAGTTTTCTGCAAGCACTGAGCATCTAATTAACACAACTATCTATGGTTTGCATAGTGAGACAAAAATTGTATTAGAGGAAATTCTGAGATATAAATATTTTCCTTTTGTTGTCAATCTGAAGTGCCATAGATCTGTATTCCTAGCCAGCGAAGATCTTGTATTTTTAACTGAAGTTCTATTTTAATATTGTTTACCTGGTTAGTTTTTGCAAATTTAAACAGCTATTTCAATATATTCCATTCATTTGCTGCCTTAATTCATTGGGACAGACTGTGAAGGTTGTCCTGAATTTTGACGTGTACAGAAGACCAAATGTGGTAAAAGTCCAAGCTGTCGGTAGCCTTGCCAGCTGTAACATCCAAGGAAGATGCTGAGGGCGAGATGTCCACAAAACCCCTGACAGAATTTCTCCTCAATTAATCTGTTGGAGCAGTAGCATGGGAGCAGGTTGCAGTCTAATCCCTGAGGATTTCTGGGATCCTCTGCCCTCCTACATCCAGTTTTTGTGATGACACAATGATGTTCCCAGACTCCTCTGTTGACTTCGGCAGCAATTGGTAACTCGTTGTGAAAGTGATGTGTGATACTCCTCCAGTTTGTGTCTGGATAAGTACTTTTTCTCCAAGTAAAAAGTAATTGGACAAGAGGAATCAGCTTCAGGTGTGCCAGGAAAGGTTTAGATTGGATATTAGGAAAAAAATATGCACTGAAATGGTTATCAGGTACTGAAATATGCTGCTCAGGGAAGTGGTTTTGTCACCACCCTTGGAGGTATTTAAAAGACACATAAATGTGGCACTGAGGAACATGGTCTTAATGTTGGTCTTGGCAGTCCTGGGTTAATGGTTGGACACAATGGTTCTGTGTTTCTGTTGCGCATAGAAACTGTGTTTTCACATGTTCTGTCTTCTTTCTCCATCCATTTCTTCTTTCACTCCCCTATTCAGAAGATCATCTGAGTTTTAAATCTGGATGGCTCCTTCTGTTGGGGTAAAAGGAAAAAGGATTGAGCTTGCAAAGATGTATTGTCTAAGTGATGGGACAGTGGAGCATGAATGTGGTATGTCTGTGAGATTGGAAATGAAGTGTTAAAATCTTTGCAGCATGTGTGGATAGAAAAAGCTTACCTTGGTGTGTGGATTTTTTCCAACATCCCTGAGAGGAGAGAGCACTTTTATTGATGTAGGAAAGGTTAGTGGTTAGACAAGGAACACTTCTGTGTTCATCACCACTTCACTTCAGTAGGAGTAAACTTTTCAAAACTTGTGTGTTTTCATTTCAACCACATGGAACATTCAGCAGTGAAATAACTAAAAGATCGTATTTTAGACAGACTCCCCCCCCAACCCCCCCCCCACCCCATTCAAAGCAGCCTTCTGGATGTCATGTTAATCATAAGGCCAGATTCTTGTGTTTTTGCAGATCTCTGCTGCCCTGATGAATGTATTAGAAAAGTCACATTGGAGATGGAAGATTATTTTGCAAGTTTGCTCTGTTTGCAGGAGAAGCTGATCTTTGGTGTGCATGTATCTACTTTTTTCAGTTTTTGAGGTAAATATCTGCTGTCTCGTTCAAATTTATATGAGAAGGTATCTCTTACATTGACATTATTTGAAAATTTGCAAGATGGATTAATTCGGAGCAAGTCTTTTCTTGCTATTTGAGGCACATCCTGGACACCCAATGTATGTCCATCTTTAAGTGTTATGATGGGTCATTTGTCATGTTTAATGCGATTTCTTCCTGTCTGTGGTTAATTTTAACAACCTGTCTCCCATAATTTGGAGGGGGAAATGAAAGTACTTCTTTGAGACAGCCTGTTTTCTAAGTTTATACTCAACTTTGATGTCAGCTTTGAATTCATCTCTGCTCTTGGGCATCCAGACCTCAAAACAAACCCCAGTCCATTTGGCAGATGACCGCAGGATTGGATTGTGTCTTGTGAGGCGAAAGACTCACTTGTTTTACTTGGAACTGCCACACATATTAAAATGACTCCACCTTGATTAAAACACATCATTTTGCATGCTGCTGTGGGGTATTAAGTTTTGCAAATTTCTGGCCTACATTCTTCTGTTCAGTTTTTCCTTCTTTAGCTCAAGGAAGTTGCTTCTCTTATTACCCTCTACCAGAACTCTCAATAATTCTCTTCTTTCATCTGTATTGTTACCTGTAAGTTATTTATAGACTATGATTATATTCTGCTCAATCCTCTTTTCTGGATTATAGAACTTTAGCTTCCTTAGTCTGTCTTCATATTCAGTGTCTTATCCTCCAATTCCTATATCATTTAAGTTAGCCTTCTTTGTATATGCCTAGTTATTTTATATCTTTTTTTTTGCAAAACGTGGAGATAAGAGCTGCATGGGATATTCCATTTGTGGTCATGTCATGGCTTTATACTCTGGAATTATTATTTCATTGGATTTATATGAGATACATGCACATCAAAGACCAGCAGTTGCTTCTCCTGTAAAGAGATCAAACTTGCAAAATAGTCTTCGATCTCGAATCAAATATTGAGCCTATTTTCAGATGGCATCTCTGCTTCTAGACAACATTCAGTACTCCTTATATTCCACCCTAAAGCAAGAATAGCTTTACTTATTGTGAGTATTTTATTACCTTGCTTTCTTCATCAGCACATTTCTAATATTTGTGAATTACTATTCTCTTGCAGACAAAGATAAATCAAATGGGAAGGTAGAAAATATTTCCCCCAAATTACATGAACTTAGTGCTTAAAAAAATATAAATAATAAATCCTTTATCTATACTGGAAATACATTTGCGTTTTGGCTACTTTTCATGTGTATTAATCTTTTTCTTTTTTTCAAGAGAGCAGCAAAGTAACAGTTCTAAAATAGAAAGAAATTAACTGCATATCAGACCAGCTGCTGGCAGGACTCTCACAAAACCAACTTCTGTTTTGGTGCTTAGGTGGCCTCTAAATTTTTGAAGCTTGGTTGGTTTTGTTCTTCACTCCACACTCATCTCTCCAGTACTTCAAACCTCTGAACTGTCTAATTTATCTGTCTTGAATTCAAAATGTTTTCAGTTTGTATGACCCAACAATGAATTACATTCATAAAACAAATTACATAGAAATATCATATGGTTCTAGTAATGACACCTATACTAACTTCCATAATTTAAAAAATCTTTATTTTGGCTTGCTTTAATTTACTTGTAGTGTGTATTTTCAAACTCAGTAGTCTTTTTTGGCTAAATTTATCTTGCTTGCCTAATTCTTTCTTTACTGCTGCTGCAGCTCCTCCTGTGAGTAACATTTAGAACCTTTTCCTTCCTTCCAGAGTTGCTATTTCTGTGGAAAAGCTCATACTACTGGCATCTTGTATATTTGCCTGAGTGAATCCTAGAATTTCAGAATTAGTGAGAAATCAGTTTGTTGCTTGATTATCAAATTCATCTACCCATTCAGGTGTAAACATTTAAAAGATTCTGTGCTGATTGTATTGCCATTGGTGGTTTCTTATTCTTCCCATTAAGATTTTTCATTGTCTTAAGTGGTGTAATTTCTTATTTGCTTCCATACTAGTATGTGCCAGAGATTAATTTGTTTCATCATCTTCAGTTGGAAAAAAATTAAGTGTTGCTGTAATATTTTACGAAACATTTTGCTGTAAGGATGACTCTTATAATTCAGGTGAAGGTTGAGTAAGGCAAGCGGTCTTTAAAATGTGCTGTGGTGGAGGTCCTTGCCAGGTGTTGGCAAATCTATTTTGACTGCTAGGTTGTACTGGTTATTTAAAATAGTAATTAAAAAGTTTTATATATATATAAGTGCTTTAAGATTAGCGCCAGAATTAATGTCATTAAGTAGTCTAATGAATCCAGTGTGTTCCCTTTTGAAGTTAGTTACTGAGATCTGGGAGAGCAGTGTTAGTCCTGAAAAGTTGAAATGCAGTCCAAAGGAAGCGCAAGGAAAGGGGACGTGCTGCAAAAATTGAACTGGAATTAGAAAATAACAGGATTTAGGGAGAAAATTTAAACCATTTGGAGGAAGTTTTCAAACCCTGGAGCTGGAGTCTTATCTCATACCTTATTGCCACTGAATCTGCAGACAAGACTTTGGGTTGTCATCTGCTCAGTAAATGACTGGCTCCTTCCTAAAATCTGTCTTGGGCAGTTTGTCTTGCCAGACTGTGCTGGGAGAAGAGGGGTTCAGGATGGTTGTTCCTGGTTTGCTTCCCTGATCTCAGAGCAGGTCTCTTGAATCCCAGTGATATTACTCTTTAACAGAAGGGTGGTGAGGGGGCGTTCTGGAGGACGAGTGTGTTCCATGAGTGCCTGAGTTTACGATGTTGAAGGGGCTAGTTATTTGTTTGATTATTTTACTTGGCATCATTTCAGATGAGTAGCCTGCCCGGAAAGGCAAAAGAAAGATGTGTGGTGAAAGACAGACATGTAGAGATAACATGTTCTCCAAATCCGAAGAAGCCATTTGGTTTCTACTTGTGCAGCTGAAGCTCTCTGTATTGTTTGGTTTCCGAAACAAATGATGCTGCCACGTTACTGTGGTCGGCTGCAAAAGCCTGGGGGTGCCCTTCCAGCCCTGCAGATCTGTCTGGCATCTGGACATGAGGCCGGGGAACAGAAAGTGTGAGTGGGCTCTGCACCACAAGTGTGTGTCCCCGGGGTATTTATAGGCTCTTACAGCATTGTTGGTAGGCAAGGTATGGGCAGGGAGTGTGTGACCATATTGCTTGTGGCTGAATTGCCAGAGAGAGAGAACAGGGGTGTATTTTGGGGGTTTTTGTTTTGTGGATGGTTTGGTTGGGTTTTAGGATTTTTTTGTATTTGGGGTTGGGTTTTTTGATTTCTTGCTCTCTCTCTTTTTCTTCTTCTTTTTTTTTTTTTTTTTTTTTTAACAAAGCCACCTAACTTGATTAATGTGCCGAGTGCAGGCTGTTGTGCTGCATGGACTGGTTGTTGTCTTGGGTCTGTACCTTCTGGGATGAGCAGAAGTGGCTGTTCCATAGCTTCATTTCCCAGCCACTGGAAATGTAACTTCATCTGCTCCTAAGTCAGCAGTTGTTTTTTGGGGGGATTACTTTGCAAACAAACCAGATTTTCGAGGTCTGAGCAGTAATTTGTACTAAGTTTGCTTGCATTATACTGGGATAACCTTGCAAGGTTAAATAGGAAAACAGGCTCCTGGTCACAGAGTTTCCTTGGGGGCAGGGGGAAGCCAGTACCCATTCAAGGATCCAGAGATGAGGTGGGTGTAGGACATGAGTGACTGCTGTGTGTAAAGCACCCCTTCCTGTTCCCTCAGCTGAGGCCATGCCTCCTGCATTCACAGGCTGAGGGATACATCCCAGGCTGAGCTGGGACACAGCTGCATTTGGGACATAAAGTCCCTAAACGTTGCTGGCGCTGGGCTGGGAGTGAGGCAGCTGGGACCCACTGGCAGTGCATTAATCCATTTTGGCAGAGCATCACAGCTGGAAAAACATGATTTTCTGAAGAGTTAGGGCATCAGAAGTTGATACACCAGCACCACTGTGGGCTTAAAGTTATTGTCTCCTCACTGCTTTTTGTGCCTGGGAAATCCTTGCACCTTAATTGTTTTGTCCTTTGGCTTACAATGAACATGACCACCCCAGTGCTTTAAAGTGGAATGGCACAGGGAGTGCTTACAGAGGCTGGAACTGCTCTGCTATCCCTTCTGTGCACTCTCTTTCCCTTCCACCCCCCTGCTTTTTCTGCCCTTCCCCCACTATCTTTATCTCTTTTTTTTTCCTGTCTTGTCTACCAAAGAAAACATAACACGCAGATCAGAGTGACAATCATTTTGCGCACTTCTGACATCAAAAACGAGATCCGCTTAGGAGAGTTAAGTTGCAATGTGCTGTGAAACAGTCACAGTTTAAGACTAATGGAAAATGTCTCAGTTCATAATGCTAGGAGGGCTAAGTCTCTTAGATTAACTCTCCATTTCTCCTCTGTACCCACTGATCAGGAGTTATCAATGGTAAGGAGGCCCTTTCTGATGTGATCTGCGTTATTTTACTCTGTTGGACTGTTCTTTGCAAAGACAAGCCTGTTTATTTCAAATTGACTTTATTATTATGAACCAAGGGTAATAAATTTTAGTGCAAGTTTCAACAGCATGTTTATTTTTTTTTAGTAGTTTTATTAAAACGACTTTCGATTTTCTCTAGCTAAGCAGTCCAATTGCCATTGTGTCAAGTAACAAAGATGCTCAATAAGTTTTCATGGCCACATAAAGGAAAATCGTACATTTTATTTCATCCAAAAATAAGAAGGGTTTTTCTGAAGTAGTCAATTATTCTTTGAAGCCACTCCAGGCCACTGATTCCTAGAGTCAAGTTTTTATTTGAGTTCTTTGCAGATTTATGGTAATACAAATATGAACATTAGATCTTTAAAGATGCTATAACTTTGGGGGGAATAAGTGTACCAGTCTCTGTTCTGCATCTTTTGTTCCTCAGTGAAGATTTCTGGTTTTGTTTCATATGCTTGATCTGGATGTCTCTGAAAGCATGGTTGCTCCCAGTTGCAAATGAGAGATGTTGACTCAGCCACAATGTTAGTCAGTCAGACAGAGAATAAAAGAAAACAATTTTTTTTTTTCTTGATCAAGTGCAAGAGTAGATGCATACAACTTTTCTGGTTGATGTGCTCATGAATTCCTCTCCTCCTGTTTTTGATCCATTTTTGATCCTCACAAAGAATCTTGAATGTGAGCCAGATTTCTCTGGGAAATTGTCCCCTTGATGATGATATTTGCCAAGAAAGGGATTTCCACGGTGTATTAACAAGGGAAAGGGCTGTTAACACTCTGTAGATGGGGAATGGTTAACATGAAAATCACCATGGGAAAAATGAGATTATTCTTGCCTGCATCCTATAAATACATAAGAATTCTTTCTGGTGGCTGTATCAACCTGTCAAGGTTTTTTTCACGTCTTCTATCAAATTGCTCTGTCTCTACATAGAATTATTATGAGTATTTTTAAAATTATTATTTCCTGTGTAAAATATTGAGGGGAGGGTTTGCTGTTATTGTAAAGAGCCTGCATAATCATCTAGCTTGGGCCTTTGCCAGTGCATGGTGGCTATATCATCCTCTCCTCTCTGTAGTACAGTGTATCACCAGAAGCCATGACATGAAACACCAGAGTTAGGGCTAAAGCTCAAGCCTTCAGTCAGAATTTGGAAAGGGATTGAGAAAGTACATACCCAGGAAGAATCCTGTTCAAATTACTGTTTCTTTTAAATTCCTCTATAAAGAGTAGTAGGGATGCATATCTCCAAAACCAAAGTGTGTACAATACACGGATTGAACTAAATGCTCCAAGAACTTCAGTGCTTAGTGGGCAGAAAGATGCTTTTGTTTCCAAGTGCCTGAGGGGATGGATATCTGTCACGTAGAAGAGTCTCCTCATAGACCACATAATCCTGGCAGGGCCCTTTTTGTGAATCACATCTGTTGCTAAATAGGGACATGAGATTGTCCCAAAGGAAATATAGAGAGAACTGTACATCTGTCAGAGCAGCAGGCCCTCCCCTGGCTCCAGTGGAACTGAGGGAAGGAAAGAATTCTGCAGGCAACTAAAATAAATAAAATATAAGTGTTCTGTAGGTTGGTTCCATGTCTTGTAATTCTTGGTTAAATGGAGGTGAGACACACAGGACTTCTCCAGGGTGGCAGGTAGCTCCCTGGGCCACGTTGTGTATTGGCATTTCACTTGGTGCTGTAAATTAAGTCCAGACATTCTGGCTCTGAACCAAGACCAGGTACAGAGCCCACGTGCTGAAGGTCAGTTCTGGGTGGGTAGACAGGGATCCTTTCCTGTGTAATGGAAGGCTGATAAACTACACAACAAAGGTTTGCAACAGAGGTTGGGCCTAAACCCATCCATGGCAAAGAGACCAGAAAATGAAAGCATCTGTGACTTCACTTCAAAGAAATCTTGTCTACAGAACATGAGTAGGGTGTCTCTTCTTCCCCCTTCCTTTTGAAGAAGGCTGTGATAGCAGTATTCTAAGCAAAACAGATAAATTGTGATAAAAAACATGTCTTTTAAAAAATGGTTTTCAGCCGATGATCTGTGAACTGTATCTCAGAAACCCATGGCAGGTAAGGATGAAAAGCAAGCATTTTGCCTTGGGCTTAATTTTGCTATTCAAAGGTCTGCATATCTGCTGGAAAATATTTAGGGGTCTGTGTATTGAAAGCAGTTGAAAATCACTGACCTGAAAATATATTTCCTTGTTTTCAGAAAACCAGCAAGACTGAGTTAGCAGAACTCTATGGTGATGTAGATGTCTTTCTCTCCAACCTTCATCCTACTAATGGATCACATGATTTATAATAGAATATAGTCTTTTTATTTCTTATGGTCCTTCTCTAATGAGATCTTTCTGTGTTGAAACATCAGCATGGAGCTTTCCTAGACTGCTTGTACAGTTATCCAGTGTACTGCAAATTTAAATGCAAATTAAAAGTTCTATTAGTTTAAAAACAAATCAGGTTTTCCACTTAATTTCAAAGGCTCAGTCTTGCCAAAGAGATTTCCCATTATAATTAAGATGTCTTATAGTTCTTGGATCAAGGTTCATTTCAATTTATACTCAAAAACATCCCAAAATTGACTACTGTAAATGGAACAGATGTGTCTACACTAGATGTCATAATTATCCATGACAGTGTAGCCTGCCTTTGGAACTCATGCGCTACAGGCACAGCATTCGAATATTCCAGACCTCTGACCTTAAACAGATGTCATTATTTTAGTCATATGGACAAGCCAGAAGGAAGGTCAGAGCTCATTCATATATATTTATATCCTACTCTTCTATTTTGTGTATACATGTGGTATTTCTGCTTGAAGGTTTATGGGAAGAGGTTACCCCTAAAAAGTGTTTAGGGTGGAATTTGGCTTCTTTCTGACACAACACAATGTTTTTGGTGATGTGGCATTAGTTTGTTGGGTTTTTTAATTTTGGAATTTCCTGCTCTCTTTTTTTTTTTTTTTTTTTTTTTTTTTTTTTTGGTATGGAACCTGCAGAGGAGGGTGCTGTTACCTGAATTATCCACTGAGATCACTGGGATTGCCTGAAGTGGACATCAGCCCAGACTTTGTTTCCCTCAAAGTAGCTGTCATCTCAAGTAACTGTCATCTTCATGGAATATGCTCTTGCCTGATCATAGCCTTTGGCAGCAGTCTAGAGCAGGAAAACATTCTTTCAGTTCAGGTGACTGGGGTTGCAGACCACTCTCAATGCAGGCAGGGAAGCTGCAGCTCATGGAGTTTAATTGTATTGCATTTTACTGGAGCACTGCTGTGATACTGGGGACCTTCCTCCTTTCGTTTTACTGAAACCATATAATTCCATTTTTGGATGTTGCCTGAAGCCACTAGATTATCTAAATAAATTGCCAGCTTCAAAGCAAAACTCTCCCCCTTTCCTAAAGATCCTTTCACTACCACCACCAGCAATCCATCTTTTCTTCTGGGAGGGGGAAAAAAGTTGTGCTAACCTCAAATCACTTTGCAATTGCTAACTCAGCAAATGAGTCCAATAAAAATAAAAGGACAACTGAGCAACAAATTAAAGGAAATGAAAGGCCCTGAAAGGAAATGTATAGATGAGTTCCTGTGTGAAAATTCACCTTTTTCTTACATTATTTGTATAGGGTGACAGCGACATTTTAACTGAATAATTAAACTGCGGGGTACATTCTTATGATGCCAGGAGAGCAGAATGACTGAGAATTTCTAAATGTTAAATCACAGACCCATTAAAGGTGAAGCAGCAGCCAGGTAACATTGTGGTGCCATCTTAGTGGTAAGAATAGTCAGAAGGATTCCTGACAACTTATTCCCATGAATTTATCGAAACAAATGCTGCTTTCAGCTTATTATTGAAAGCACCTGCCTTTAAGCAATGGTCAAAAGATGCTTATAGGTCATGAGAGGCACTTCTTCAACTGTGTACTTTCCTATCCCTACAGAAGCATATACAGCATCAGTATGACCCCCAAAACACAGGTAAAAAGTAGTTTTCTCTATATATGGCTTTCATTTTGGAAAACACTCATGGAACAGTGTGGTTGCAGCAGTCAGTGTGTAGGAGCTGATTCCACCATCCCTTGGTACGAAGTCTGGGGCTGCTTGGTCTTCTGCCATGCGCTCCTCCCAGGCTCAGGCAGAAACTCAGGCAAGAATTGCTGAGCTAACACCAAGCTGCAGCTGCTTTCTTACGGTCTGTGCTTTTTGAGGCTCTTCATAAAGGCAGGATAGACAAGCCTGGCTTATTTGTGAAAGGTTTGTTGCTTTGTTACTTATATTTTAGGATGAAAAAAAATCCTTAAGACCTTGAAAAATTGACAGCTCAATTCCTCTTTTTACCAAAACTCTCCTCTTTCTTGCATTATCCACCCTCCTGTTGTGCATTGGGGCTGAAAACTACCAGGGAAATTTAAAGGCAAACAGTTGTACAATATGGTTCTGTCTCTGACCTTAGAGGAGCCAAATGACCTGTGCTGTGTTAAGATCTGTTTGTTATATTTTTTGCCATGGTCCTGTAGAGCTGAATTCTCTAAGTTGAAGTTTAAAGAAAAATAGATGAATTATGGAGAAGAGATATGAGTGTTCACTAATAGTTACCTGGCACCTGTTTCCAGCCACAGGTGGAAGGCAGCATAATTTGGCAAAAAGATACACAGAAATAACCCCAGGCATTGTTTCTGCAGGTCACTAGACCACTTCAAAGTTATGTAGGGCATGACAATATTTAGATCAAAGCATTAAAGCTGAAAGGTGATCCAAACCTGATTGCACCTAAAAAAAATGCGAGTAATCCTTGTAAAATCTTTGGCACAGCATTGGTTTGGTGGGAGCGGGAAAGAACTCTTAAAAAAAAACCTGAGGTTTGCATTGATTGAAAATAAAATTGAGATCTGCAGGTTGGCAAAAGCCACTTTTAAGGGCTGAAATTGCATTGTCTGTTCTTTTTTTATAGAGAGATGATTAGTAACCTGATATGAAAATGTCATTAGCTTCTTTGTATGATATGTGAGTCAACCAGTGTGTACTGAGTTAGCCTTGCAATGTTCAGCATTGCCAGTACTGCTGGGTATGAGTCATTTAGGTTCCAGGACGTTGCAGGGGCCAAAGTAAAACGTGTTTGAAAATCACTGATGTTCTAAAAGCCCTTTTTCTTCTCAGTTCATGCAGCTCAAATTCTTAATACCAAAGCAGTGGACGCTTAGGGCATGGTTTATGTTCTTTTCATTAGTGCATTATGCATCACAGTTGCATCTGAAAAATTATAGATCCATGGATGGGAGAAGCTTTTGACTTTCCAAGGCCCTTGCTGGTAAGAAACTGTCCCTCAGTATCCTACATCCTTATTAAAGAGAAGCAGCTTTTAGCTGAGGATTTGCTTAGGCATGAGAGTTTAGGAATTCTGCTAGCTTTTCTGTGACTTGGCTTTTTGAGAGTATTTTACTAGTTCCACCTAATAGTGATGTTTGATCTAGAGGAAAAATAAAGAAATGATAGGAGACAAGCCAGTAAGTTGAAATGGGATCAATCCTTTGAACAATTTGCTGCTTTAGTTTCTGTGTTAGCCTGTAGAGAGACATGTCTCTGTGTCTCTACTGTAAACCTTGCAATATTGAAGCAAAAAATCTGTTTTCTGGGCCATATTAGAAGAGCCCTAAATTTTGCTTTAAGTTTAAAGCCAGCCACAGTCTGCAGAGACGACAATAAATTTCTATAAAACAAAGCCTAAAGTGGAAGGATCAAAACAATGTGACTTCAGTTCCAATTTTATGTTGATGTCCAGACCATAACAGATTTTGGTCTGACTCTGTAAGATAGGTATAAAATAATGCTGGTATAAATTGATGATGTTTTGCTCTCTTTTTGCAATGTTATACTGCAAGAGGGAAAAGCCAAGCAAGTTCTGTTATCTGTGCTGCCAGTAGGGAGATTTTCACTGGCTGAAGACAACTGCTGTAAAAGCTTTAGCTTCTGGTAAACCCATCCCAGGACTGAAGGAAAACCGTTTTTATCCTCACTTTGGCACAGATGCCATTCTTTTCATGGAGAAGAGCATGGGGAATCTCTTGGCAAGTAAATTTTGTGGATGTTGCACTCTTTAGAGTTCTCTCATTTCTATAAATCTCACAGAACCAGGTGGGGTTTTTTTCTGAAAGGGGATTTATCTGTTAACTGCCTGTAAACAGTGTGTACTTTAAATATTTTATAGCTACGTGAAGGGATTAGGGCTCAGGGCACTATGGTTTTATGCAATTTATCTATCAAATGGCTGTTACACCTTCAGTTTAATAATATGTTTTACCTAGAAATGTGATTATCAGTACACATTTTAATACACCAGGAGCAAAAAGTGAATGTATAAATTATTTCCTCTTGAGTCTTTATGCGTTGGTCCCTTGTTTGTTTTGGGGTCATGGAAACCTTTAGCAATGCATGGGAATAATCTGATTTAATGACAGGAACGAAGAACTAGCTCTCTGTTTTCCAAAGTTGCAGCAGATTTAGAGATAAATCACAAACAATTTTCCAAACATAGTGTATAAATTCTTAGCAGTGACATCTTGATCTTGGATGAAAAACACAGCATATACATACTAAACAGAACAGTTCACTCTAACCAGCTGCAGGGTCATCCATTAGGAATACTTTATCTGATTAGTATTGTTAATGGAAGGGCTTATCCGGCCATTCCGTAAAAGCGGATCTGCTGCAGATCATGATTTCTTGTCAATACAATCATCAAGGGGATCATGGTTTTGACAGCCCAGTATTAACCTGCTTGGGAGAACTGGGCAGGAAAATATACCAAGCAGTCAGGGAAACAGAGACCCGTCCATTGATTTCTCTTCCATGCATACCGTTGCCCCCTGCACTGCTCCTTTTCCGTCATTCCACTAGGCAAGACAGATTACTTCAGCATCTTCCTTTACTCAGCTTCTGATAAATTCAATGGCTTTATTGTGATAATTTATGAGAGTTTTGATTTTTGTATTCATCGTGGCCCTGATAAATGGAAAGGTACTACAGAAGGGGCGTGTTTCTGGGACTGATGGAAGCACCGTAGTAATATTGTTTGTTATTCTAAACATGTAAATTAGGAAGCAAAACAAAAACTGTCTTCTACATGAGAAAAGAATGATCTTGACATTGGGATATTCTAGATTAACTTTGAAGATTACAATATTTTAATTTTGTATAAAACACTTCTGCTGCTTGTCAAAGTATTTCTGATAACAATCACATTATTTGATGATCTGTCTTCATTATAAATAGTATGTTTAGACATAGTAACATGTCTTCATTATAAATTGTATGTTTATATATTAAAAATGAGCATAATTCAGATGGAATTTATGTAGAAATCAGTTCAAAAGGTTATATTTTGTTTGAACTTTTCTATAGTACTATTGAGTTGGTCTTTGAAGCCACTCTTCAGTTAAAAGATAGTGAATTTCTTGTTTATTTTTAATATCCTGGGAAAAATAAATCTTCTCTTTGGAGGTAAAATGCATGTTTTTAAACAAAACTAGTTTTCCTTAGCCATTTGTCTAGCTCTGAGGCAAAAAAAAATTATTTTTAATGTATGATACTGGTAGATTTAAAAAGCTGATAGAAGTGTAAATTCCTTAGAAGATAATCCTAAACCAAGTGAGGCCTACTGTGACTGGCATGCACGGTAACAAACACATGAAATAGCTGTGCTGTAACAGAGCTCTAAAACCACAGAGCTTGTCCTGGTGCTGATCAGGTTCCCAACGCTGCACTGCCTTTGCAGCTCCCATAGGAGATCCAGGCAGCAGGAAGTCAGCTCTTTGTTGCCATGGTTGTAGAGCTGCACCATTGATTTGGAATAGCTGATCAAAGCAAACCCATTCCTTCCCTGTTTTCAAGAATAAGAGAAAGATCAGAAAAAACTTCAGAAATGTTTTGTATTTTATATACTTCCTGCTAAGACAAGATGATTTTCACTGACATTTTATTGTACGGGGAGGTTGCATTTATTTTCCTAAAATTGTAATTGAGCTTACCTACCTAACTTTAGAGTATTTTTTTTAATATCCTTTTAATTTTCAAATACTTCTGCTATTTTTTTCCTTTTCTGTTTCAGCTTTTGCTGCATACACTTGGTTTCGTTTGTTTATTCTTGTCTTCTAATTGTGCTTGAATTTCTTAGATTCTTTGTCCTTGTCTTTATTCTTTGTCCTTTTCTTTATTTCCATCTCTTTCTTATCTTTGCCTTTCGGTTTTTTCCCCTCCTTGTTTTCCTCCCCTAGATGGAATACAGGGCTTTATGTCCCATGCTCTAGGTGTCTGAATCTGCTGCTTCCTGTTCACCTGCCTGCCTCTTTCACTCCTTAGGTAGAGCTAAGAGGTAGAACTTAAAAGATCTGATGAAGTGTTTGACGTAACCACAAGAAGGTAACAATTCTTGAAGTCCTGTGTGTTCTGAGATCTGTAAAAACTGGCAAAAAGACGACAAAAAAAAACCTCACTGAAAAGAAGGTAGTAAACCCTTCAGTGAAGACAGGAATTTGTACAAGAAACAGAAGCCAGACTGCAAAAGGTTGAAAAATGGAAATGGAGGGTTTTAAACAGTACTTGTAAAAATGCTTGTGGAAAGTAGGCTATCTGGACAGTTCCCATACTTTTTGATGTGGCAGGAGAACAAGCGAGTTAAGAGTGAAAAAGTGGAAAAGAGGGATGAACTTCATCTGCATGCACAGGGGAAAAGGAATGCAAGAGTAAATTGGTAATAGGCAAAAAGACATCAGGGTTCAGGACTTGAAAATCACTGGGACTTCTAATGACAGGGAGGAGAGGTTGATGCTCTGTTTTGGCTGAGATCAGATAATGGAGAAGATTGGGGAAGGGAAGGCTCTGGGTAGACCTTTCAGTACCTAAAGGGACACAAGTGAGCTGGAGAGGGACTTCTTACAAGGGTCTGTAGTGACAGGGCAAGGGATAATGGCTTCAAACTGAAGAAGGGTAGGTTTAGGTTAAATGTAAGGAAAAAATTCTTTACAGTGAGGGTGGTGAGGCACTGGAACAGGTTACCCAGAGAAGTTGTGGGTGCATCATCCCAGGCTGGATAGGACTTTGAGAAACCTATTCTAGTCGAAGGTGACCTTGCCCATGGAAGGGGGATTGAAACTAGGTTGTCTTTAAGGTGTTTTTCAACACCTAGTTGCTAGTTCTATGAATGAACAAAGATGATCAGACATAACAGATAGAAACCAAAAATAAGTTAGCAGAATAATGCAAAGGGAAAAGAGCAACTGGATCTACTGTAAGGAAAGAATAAAGGAAGCAGATGCTCTGAGGCAATAAGGGTTGTGGTGAGAGCCCCAGGAGACTAGCAGATGGACCGGAGTTTTTTAAAAAAGCAACAAACAAACAAACAAACTCCAAAAGCCAAACTCCCAACAAAATAAAACAACAAAACTCATTAATGACATTCAGGGAATTCATGGGCTTAATCTACCTTCAAAAGGAAAAACTCATAAATAGCTAGGATATTGTAGTCAACTGGAAAAAATGTGAATAGTTGTAAAGTGCCCGGGTGGACCCTTAGATGCTGTAAACTAGAGGGCAGCTGGCACTGAATTTTTAGCTTGGCGTACCTCTTCCTGTATTACCAGAGTGTAGTGTGAGGGCCTTGCTGGAGCCTTAAAACTGAAAAGCAGCAACCTTGAGTTTCTGTGCTGCAGATGATGTGCAGAATAATGAGCATAAACTCATGCAAAAATGCCTTTTGTATCTAGTACCTCTCCTCTCTTGTATCTTTTGTGTCTTTTCTGCATTTAGTTTCATATCTGAACCCTTGAAACAATAGTTCCCAAGTGGATTCTTTGAAAAACTATCCATGGGGTGGGAATTTGCACACTTACCACAGTATCTCCTTGCATTTGGAGATACCCAAGATCCAATCAATGGAACGCACTGAACTTCTAAGTCAGCTGGTTATGATCAAATCATGAGATATCAGCTCAGTCAGAACTGGTGTTGGCTTTTGATGACTATGCTCTGTTTTGCACTGATGTCCTTCAGAAGAGAATCTGGCCACATGAATGTAGGTCTACATGAATGTAGGAAGCATGAGAATTTTTCTCAGTGGATGAATTATTTATTCCTTGCTAGACGCACTCAGATACAAATTTCTTTCAGGTCTTTGTATTGTAAGCTTAAGGGACTGAGAGTGACACAGCAGTCACCTGTGCCAAATTATATACAGAGTATAGCACAATAGCCGTGACACCAATGCATCATCTAATGTGTGCTTAAACATCCTGATGCCATATTTGACTTAAAAGCAATTGTTGTTCTGTTACTGGGAATGAGAGCTGCACTTCCCCTCTCTACCCAGCATCTTGACTGAACAAGCTACTGAATGGAATATGCTCTAAGTGGCCATATTTTATATTAAAATTTGATTAAATCCATTCTGTAGGCCACTTCAATGTGAATCATAATTATATTATTCTGCCAGTAACTGAGGTAATATGATAAGAAGAATGTCACATTCTCTGGACTGCTTTTAATGGGGTGTATATTATAGCTCTGTGCTTCACGTATTCAGCAATCCTCACTTAAGAAAGAAATCTGATACCAAATGGCAGCTTAAAGCTGTAATACTTGGTGGGTCACACTCTTCCTGCTCATGCATAAAGCATCATTGGGTGTAATGGAAATTGTGCAGGATGAAAGTCCAGTGCAGGATTTGAAAAGAAGTGTGGGTGGTGATAAAGCTTCCTCAAATTATTAAACATTTTTCATACATACTCTTCGTTATTGCAAGGCAAGTGAGGCACTGAACTGTCTTGGTTGACTTCCTCTGTGACTTATTTTCAGCTGACCTCTCTCAATAGATGAGAATGGACGTGGCTCTCTGTGGCAGTTTGTCTTACTGCAGCAGAGCTGGCAATAACATTTCATAGTCTTGCCGTGGAGAGTTCAGCTCTTGTGTGGCTCTGTGTTTTCAGCCACCTAACACGGTTTTGGTTTTAATGAGTGTCCTTAAAAGAGTAAAAGGGAAAAAATCTTGGTGAGAAATTCGGTGAGGACTGAGAGCAAGGTAAGCAGTTAGCACCCGTTTGTCAGGTTAAAGAATATAGTTGCCAAGTAGGAATTCTGTGTTGAGGCTTCATCAAGCTATGGGTTACAGCAGTCTATTTCAAAATAATGATTTGCAGTTGATTATCTGATGCCAAATGGCCTGAAAATCAAATCTGTAGTTGTGAGTTCCTACATGTACAACATACAGTTGTAGGGAAAATGTATTGAGTTTAGTGAGTCGGCTGCTTAGATGAGCAGTAGGGCCATTCCAGATGCCAGATTTAGAGTTTCCTTTACTATGCTGCTGTTTCTGGGAGGTCATTTTGTCTTAGGCCTCTCTACACCATTGTTCTTTTCCTTGAGCACTTCCAGCAACATACCCATTTTACAAGCATTCTCAGACAAACTTCCAAGAACAAAGGGTTTGTGCCTTGTATCCAAAGGGCTGCTCAATTCCTTTGCAATTAGGCTGTGATGGGCAAGGTACTGGAAGTATCAAAGAAGGTTAGTGGGGCTGTTCCCAACTGAAGAAATAAGTTTTCTGTGTATTACCAGTCAATGTACCTGGCTTCTCCTAGGTTTGGGAGCTCTGTGTGCAAGCAATTAACAGCTACACTTTGAGCTCTGATGAAAAATACAGTATTGTTATTGTTGGTTTGTGTTTTCTTGTCTGTGCCAAACAAGCTAAAACTGTCAGAAAAAAAAAAATAGTGACCTTGTCCTACTAAGCCTTGAAATGGCTTCGGAGCAGCAGCTGGCTTTGGCCAAGTTCTCTTGTAAAAACACCCTCAGCAAATTGCAACGTGTGAATAAACAGTAAATGTCGTTCTAATAACAACCCAAAGGTTGAATATAAAAATAAATAAAAATAATGATAAAAACTGCTGACCTGAGGCCCAGTTCTCAATCACAGAAGTCAAGGGACTTTCAACATGTTCCAAAGCAAGCAGCATATCAGGTTGACTGGGATTTGTGCTTTTCCTAATCATGCTTGTATTTGCTCTAAATGCAGCCTTACAGTGATCACTGCTTACACTGTGATCAGACAGTAGTAGTGATGCCTTTTTCCTGGTGTTAGGAAACTGAAGCTAGACACGGTTAAAGGGGTTGGGGTCTTTACCTCAGTATTTTAATCAGGATCCTGTTGGATGCATCCACTTCACCCAGGTGACGCGTGGCAAAATGCACACCCACCGTCAATCACACACACCAGTTATAGACTTTACACATCAGCATATCTAACAAGGGAGCCCAATATTGGGGCTGGGGTGGGCTAAGCTCTAGTTTACAGAATCTGTCCTGCTTGGTGACCTTAGTTTCCTGAGATAGTAGGAATGTTTGGTCTCCCTGGCTCTGCAGTTCTGGGCTGTTCAGTCTCAGGGCCTGCAGAACACTTACAGAACACTAAGCACTAAACTAAGTAAAAGGTTGCAAGTATGCATACTGCTAATACTTGTGGATACAGAGAACTGTGTAAAAGGGATGTAAAAGAAAAGACAAAAATCATTCCGGCATCAGTAGCTTTACTAGATGTGGGTCTTCTTTTACTGATACTGGACATGCAAATTTTTAGTTGTAGGGCATTTTTCCCCTCATCAGGAGGCTCACCTTTTACAATAATGAAACTGTCTCATCATGCAAGCCAGTGCCTCTTGTGGCTGTGTCTCCTCTTGTTGGGCTGGGTTCTGAATGTGGGATGTCACTGAATTCATTAAAACATGGAAATGATTCGTTTAAGGGAGGTTTCTTTCCCCTCTGTACATGCTTGCTAATTAGCAGATGAATTTGGATGTTCTAACTGATCTGCTGCAGAGAGACAGCTGTGCACCCCAGCTGTCCCCGCTCCGGTGGGCTCCTCTGCAGCAGGGAGGCAGCAGCCCCGCTCCTGACAAATTGATTTAACTGGAGTGCCGTGCCTTGGGGGAGCCGTGCACACGCTGTCGCTGCAGATGACTGCAGCCTTTGCGGATGGCGAACACTGGAGCGCTGTAATTGCCCAACAATGTCCTTTCCATTGCCTTGCTGAAATTCAATTTTTCATGCCTCACCAAGCTTTCCAGTCCGCCTCCTGCCCCTAGTGTGGAAATACTGTATTCTGCCTGGCTGCCATTTTAGGTAAAAATTGAGATGCTTGAGAACAGGGCTTAAATTGTACTTAATATGCTAATACTATGTAATGTGATGTGCTCAGTCACATATCAGAGTATTTGCATTTAATTCATGGAGAAGTGTTCTCTAATTACATTGTATTTAGCAGGTAGTCATTGCCAAGAACCTTTCACACTAATCTTAGTGCATCAGTGTTCTTCCCAGTGCTGTATTGCTTGTGTAGGAATGATGGCTGTGGTGCCCTTTAAACATTTGCTTTTTCAGTTTTAAGTATTAATTTTTTAATGCTTTATGTCCACTTACAACTCATTTGTCAAATAATCTGGTAAATACTTTTCACGTAACAGGTGCCTGTCCACAAAAATGATAACTGTTGCCCCATAAAGTATAACTATCTAATACATCTTTTGTGTCACTCTCCCTCATGAATGGATTTCCAAGCTGACCACTGCATCATCTGCCCTTTCTGCAGGCCATTGATTTGGCCTGAATATACCTCTGGGGGAGAAAAAAAGCAGCGCTACAAGAAGTGCAGTAATGAATTCTAATGTGTGCCACACCACTGCTTTTATGCATATCTGATAGAGATCCAAGCATATCCAGCACATTCATGGGTGTGCAATTTTATAGACTACTAGTAAGTGGCATCTGCTCTGGACATTCACAGGGTTTGTGTGGAGGAGGACAGAGGTTTCCTCAGAAATGGCTGTCCATTGTGTCTGCAGAAATGTAATACCACTACTTATTATTATTACTATTTTTTTTCTCAGTATGTACCTCTTTGTGTAAATTGTGTGCAAGTGACAGGGAATCAGCAGAAAGGAAAAAAGATAGGGGTTTGTACCACTGCCTGTGAGGTAAAACCAGCATATATATGTGCGCAGGTATTAAGCCATAAGGCTGTTAAAGATTTTGTCAAACTGACCATATGTTCAGACATAAGTGACAGCCACTAAAAGTTTTGAGAAAAATACCGTTCTGAATTACACTGAGCTGTAGTCCCAAAGAGCAACAGAAAGTCCATTGGGGGGGAGAAGTCAGCATTTCATCCATCTGGTATGCCACTGTTCTCCACCCCTGCATGCACAAACAGAACAGTATGGGTTAAGCTTAAGCAAGTATCATTTAGGTAAATGTGTCTTACTTGATGTGAGACAGACAATTTTTTAAATTGGCAGTGCCTTTCTCAAAACTCCTTTTATACTTTGCATTCAATTCAGGATAAATACCTCTCTCTCCTAGGGTCAGCCCCTGTACCACATGTTGCCATTATTTTCATCCTTCAGTAGCCTTTCTGGTTTTATTTGTTGCATTTCCAGTGAGATATAATGCAAGTAATTAGGCATTTTTCCCTCAGAGAATGACCGAAGCATATCTTGCATAATGAGTAAGATATTTTGTGGTTTTGCTTTTTGGTAATTTTATTTCATTTCATGGCAGACGCTGAAGATTTACAGAGTACTACTTGGTGGTTACTACATGAAATTCATGGACTGAGGAACTCCTAATTTTTGGCAGCATTTAAAAAAGTGATGCCTAGTGGACCATCACCAGTAGAACTCGATTATGCTGAGCTCATTTATAAGCCTTAATGGGGAGTAGGATATTCTTAGGAATGAGGTGTGCATCCCACTACTGTGTGTTGAAGTCTTGGGGTCTCCCTTCATGGTCAGATGTTTGTCCTACTTTATGTACACCTCCATCACTGCCTTCCATCAGAGGGGAAAACATCCTGGCAATCCTGTTTTGTTGTTAATACTGTAAGCATACGCCACTCTGCAGCCCAAATTCTAGCTTCTGCCATTGGGAAAAGCCAGTCCTTCCTTCTGTCCCCTCCAGCTGGGGTGAAAAGCCAGCAGCTACCTCTGGCTGATGCTAAACCTCTCATCTTTACACTAACAAAGCAGGCTGTTTCAGAGGAACACTGGAAATTGGAAAAATGTAAGGGTTTTACCACTTTAAGGATTAATTTTTTAGGATGGCAGTTTTTTTCTCCACAGCCAAGATGGCTTATATTGAATGTTTTTGGCTGTCACATCACTACAAGGTGGTATTTAGCTAGCAGCAGGGTGCTGAAGATTGTCCATCCTCTCATACATCTCCATTGTAATGTTTGGCTGTTGTGTATCAGAGAAATGTTTATTCCAGCATATGTTGCAAAATACCGTTTTGTGCTGCCATTCTTTAGTTTTGTTTCATAAGAACTGAACAGAATGGTAAAGGTGCACCTGCAATAAAGCTTCCACAGTATATTATCACAGCTAAGGCATTAAGGAACTGCCACTTCCAGCAGGCAAATGAGTACAGACAAGAAGGGAAATGCAGTGCTTAGCTCTTTTATTTTGACCAGTGTAATGTAATTACTTATACTAATCTTCCATTATATTTCCTTGACTAGCAAAGACAGGGACCTAATTGTGTCTCTAGCTGCTGCTACTGCAAAGTACCTTTTAAATCATATTAACATCCATACTTGATCATCCTACTGGTTTTGACGTGTAGATCACAATATACTGTTAAATTACTCAGCAAGAGTGGCTGGCTTGCGGTGTATCCAAGCCGCAGCACAGCAATGTATCTAGTGTGAGTGATTTGATGGAAGTAGAAGAGGCACTGACCCCTTTTCTCTGGGAAAGCACTTGACTTTCCTTTTTCAAAGCCTTGTGAGTTCTGTGCAGAATTCTGTTCTAGCTTGTACTTCAATACCAAGATGCCAGAAATAGTCAGACATTAATTATTCTACTTCTGGTGGTTCAAGAAACCATGTTTCCTTTTATTTGGCAAGGATCTGGTGGTAGTGATGAACACATTCTGCACAGCCAGGCTGGATTATTGTAACTCACTGAAGCCAAAGATAAAGCTCCATAGAAACTTCAGCTACCACAGAACACAGCAGCCAACCTCATTAGTAGGTGCAGCGCTGTGAGCACACTGCGCCGGTGCTGTGCATCATCAGCTGGCATCTCATTTACTTCAGCAGCCAGCTGTGGGCTTATTCAGCACATAAGGTCACCAGAAGACTGGAATGGATGCTGTTTGTCTACTCCTTGCTTCTGGTACAGGGCTGCCCATCATGTGCAGAATTAAAACTCCCTGGAACTGGACATGGCCAGTTTTGGCCAGAGGCCTTTTCCAGAATCTAAGAGGCAGCTACAAAAACAAAAACAAACCAACTCTTCTCAATTTATAGCCTTTATTTTCTTTTGAAGGAATCCTTCCTCCTACAGTAGCAGAAGAGACATTTAAAGATGTGTATGTCTGAAAGGAAGGAGGGTAAAACTTGGGGACAGAGTAGAGCCCACTCTGGAGAAGTCTGGGAACTTCCAGTTGTGACATTGCCATTCTAGTGATTTAGCAAGTGATGTTCACAGAAGTGCCTTGGCTTGTGGTTTACTGATAAATACACCATAGTGGACCATGGGTAGATCTCAGCCTTGCTGTCAGGTTAGGCATGAAGAGGACATTTAGCTCCTATGTGAAGACTGGTTCCTACAAGAGCTGGAGGCTGCTCCTCAGGGTCCAAAGGGAGCTGTTGCCCATGCAAAGATTTGAGAAGGCTTGGGGGAGGCCATGACAGAGGGTGAAGGCAAAGGCAGCAGGGAGGATTAGGGGTGGCTACAGGAAGACAGCTCTAGGAAATGGAGATGGCTTTTGGATGTGCTGATAGAGGGACTTCTGAAGAAATTACCTTGTTTGACTCCTGCTGCATGCAGGAAAAGGGAAGTTTTGTCATTTAGTTCTGTTACGCAGCCCTATGTTGTCAGCATCAGAAATTCAAGACTGGAGGGTAGAGAAGTTGTGAGAGTGACTCCTCTAAGCCCTTCGATGGGAGCACCAAGCCCTGCCTGCCCTTCTTCTTCAGCTGGGATGGAAAGCCATGCTACAGGAGAAGAGGGGCTCATCTCTTCCCATGTACCTTGTGGACCACCGTGGTTATTAAACTGCTTCTGCTGCAAGGGATCAAAGGTCATCTAGATCCACTAGGATGAATTATTTATGGCTGTCTTATCTCTTACCGAATTTTTTCCTTAAAAATCTTTGGTGAAGTGAATTGCATGCAGTAGTCTATTTCTCCACTTTGTGATCCTTTTAGTTAGAAGGTCTGCTCTCTTATTAATCAAAATTACAACATTATTACTTTTTTTTTTTCCTTTTTCTTATATTCTTCAGCAACTGTTAAATATGCTGCTTTCTTACACATTCTCTCCAGTTTCTCCATACTTCCTGCAAGGGCAAAACCAAAACATCAAATGTGGCCGCCTCAGTGCTGAGCAGAGCACAGTAATTGCTTCCTGTATTCTTCAGCTAAAATGTCACAGAGTGAGAATTGTTCCTCCCTCACCCCAAACAGCCTTACAGTATTGGTTCTTATGCAAGTCATAATTCATTGTCAGTTGCACATCCAAGGCTCTTTGTGGATTTGGGGTTTTTTGGGTTTTCTTTTGTTTTCTAGTTATACCCCCTTGTGCATCCCTTGTATTTTGTACCAAACGTGAAAGTGTCTGCATCTAAGGATGTCTGATTTTATTCTAATGAAAGCGGTCCTCTGAATTTTTTTGTATTGTTAAGGTCAGAAAGGGAAATCAATAATTTTTCATGTGGTATAATGGTCTTAATGTGATTAATAACAGTCATTTCAGCATCTGGCTTTAAAATTGGTGAGAAGAAGGATTGATTCTAGTGTTTTGGCCATGGTTAGGAGAGTAATAACAAAGGATCAGCTGTTGTTTTCCATGTGAAGCCAAACTGTGGCAATGAGTCAGAAAGCCTGACAGAGTCCAAGCAAATTGTGTGGGTTTCCTGCTGAAATAAGTGACATGCCCTGCAACATATGACGTGTCTTCCTCTGACCTAGGACACCTTGCTTTTAGCATCATTCATCTCTGCAATTTATACAGGCATTCATATTTCACTTTCTCCATTTAATCCTAATAACCAGCTTTTAGAAGAACATGACAGCATAACATATGGGTGGTAAAACTGCTCATAAACCATAATAACATGGCCAAAAAAGATTAGATAGATAGATGCACTATGCTTATTGTGACATTCTCTGATTAAGAGGTATAGCTACTTATTACAGCCATTAGCTTGGTGACTTGGAAGCAGACTGAAGCCATTATTTGAAAAACAGGTTCTAAGTCCAAATTTTAAACAACTGTGTACTTACTACACATGTAAGAGATATAATTATGTTTGCAGTTCTGTTCTTCACTGTGCAGATGGTAATTTTGTTCATTTGTGGTTTGCACACTGATAATGTTTGCTTTAGAACCAGCCTTGGCAGGATTACGTGTGTGTTAACAGTAAGTAGGCAGCCTGTAATACATGGTTATAATTTTATTGATAGGGTTCTGGTGGGATGAAAACCAACCAGAAACATAAGTCTAAATAATTTCTTACTGTAGACAGGCTTCTTCTATCTGTGTGTGTGTATATATGTTTTTGCACCTCATTATTTATTTTTATTGTGTGAAGAATTGTTTCTTTTTTTCCTTCTCATTTGGAAACTTTTATATTAGCTTCATTTTCAGTGTAGGCGGTATCTGCAAGTTTGTGCCTTTAAGAATAAAATTCGGTTTCTACTCAAATTAATTTGAAGTTTCCTATTAGTTTTTAGGGGTTGACGGGTATAATGTACCCGTCAACCCCTAATATAATGAATGTGTATATGGGGGAGGTATAAAGAAGAAACCATCCTCTAAAGGTATCCTTTTGATTTCTTACTTTCTCAAGAGTTATTTAACAGATGTTTGAGAACTATTAACAGCATATTTTCAACAGCCATTCCACTTTTCCAGATCAAGGGAGAACAGATAAATATATCTGTAAAATACTTTTATGATATTGAGGTTAGATGTTAGTCATAGTATACAGTACACCAGTTTGTACAATTCATTGTTCAGGTTTTCCACTTTTAGAATTGTGTGGCACTCTCACTTTAATTAAATTGGTGTAAAAGAGGAAAAAAGTAATTACGTAGCAAGCCCAAGATGCATAATGAACATCTTCTATTGTTTCTTGTTGTTTAGCCAGTACAAAGAGTGTTGCAATGTACTAAGGAAAAAGGGCACAGAACAGCATACTGTGTAAGTGTACATTAAATACATCACATACTATATAATTTATATGCAAGTGTACTTATAAAAAATAGACTGCATATTACAATTATCTGTGCATGTTTATATGTTAAAAAATCTGTATAATAATCACAAATTTTATGGCAAAAAAATAAAAAGTGCCATTGAATGGATTGTCTTAGAATGGCCCAAATGGTATAAATTTTCAGAATAAATGAAAAAGTCTGAGCCTGGGCTTTGATATTATGCTTTAGCAACTCAAACAAGATTTTGCCAAAAGCACTGTAGCTACCAGAGCCACATAAAGCAAATATGATTAAAATATTTCATTTAGTATCACAAAAAGCCCTGACTACTTTATGTTCTTTTATTATCCTCTACGTCCCTAAGCTTGTGAAAGCAACATTATGGGTAAATGAGAGTGTTTCATCTCAGTTTTCCGTGCTCATGGGAGGAGATAATCACTGATGGAGCCCTTTGTATCCTGTTAGGGCTAACCCTAAAGGATCTTCCCTTTTCCCTGTAACTTGTGTGTACTGCAGCCTGATGTGAACAGACCTTCCTCCACGTGGGGCTGTGAGTGGCACTTCAGCAAAACGCACTCTGGTAATTGCCTTGCACACAGATGTGTTCAGTAATGTGTGTGCAGTGTTCCTGCTGGCTTTGCACTCTCACTCTTCTCTCTGAAGACTGTCAGCCTGCCAAGGCAAGGATTTCATCTCTTCTGTAAAGAACCTAGTACAGTTGTTGGCAGTGTAAATGTAAAAGGAATATTAAAGATCACTTATATTAACATGAGCAAATGTATTCAGAATATAATCAAAACTAATTCTTTCTGAGACTGAAATGGTTACTGTGACTTTAAAGGAATATATTATTGTTCATGGGACATCAGGCCCTTTAGCTCTCCATTCCAGATGTTTAATAAGTCATTATTAGGTTTTATTGACAGCAATTTATTACACTCTTCAAAGATGTAACCATTCCATTTAGAATATATTAGGGTATTTTTATTTTTTTTATAAGCCAGCATGGAGTCAACTATCTGTGAATAATAAAAAAAAAAAGTGTATTAACCTGAAATACTCTAAAAAATCCACCCTTTTTTTTTTTTAGAAAAATGAGTGTTTGTTAATTTTGTAACTGAGAAAAAATTACACTTTAAATACACTTTAAATAGTTAATCATTTGAATATGATCAATAGCTCACAATGTGCATTTGTTTTCTTGTCTGTAAATAAATTTGCATTTCTCTGTCCCTTGTTGATCTAATTATTGGTGTTAGGCTGTTGATACTTCCTTAAATTGTTACAGCTTTCAGCAAATACTCCTAACAGAATCTTTGCTCTTCCAGCAAACAGCAAGATGCCTGTCCTGCTTTTAGTCCCCAAAGAGTTACAGCATTGAAAATGTATCGCTTGACGTATATTGCAAGTAGTACTTTTTTCTCCTTCATCCTGGAGTCTCCTGGAATTCAAGAAACCTGCCAGGCCACCCTGCAAAGTAGCATCTTTGGAAGGCATAAGCCAAAATCCTCCTAGTTAATGCCTATGCATTTTTGCTTCTCTAAGTCACCCTCCTTCCCAATTTAAAATCCTAAATAATGCTTTCTTTCTGCCCTTTTACTCCTCCCTCACTGTTGTCTCTTTTTGCAAGAGCAGTTTTTTTTTCGGACTAGGTGTTCAAACATCTGACTCACTGGGGCTTTGATTGCAGAGAAGGGTGTGGCCACAAAAAACCCAAACAGGATATTATGATCTATTTTCAGACTGTCAGAAGAGATATGGCTGATTTTGAATCAGTCAGCAAAACTGGCTTTGACCATCTCTGAGGCCTTAAAATGTTCCTTGAGAAATACTGATTATTAATAGAAAAGATAAATTTCATGAGGCAACGGATGTTTATGCAGAAAAAAACATAAATCACGTAAGCCTGGAGAATTCCTTGGCATGTTTTCTATATAATCATTAGCAACCATCTCTTGTACAGTAGGCTGCTTTGTATGGCAGCATAAGTGAAATGTTGGAAAGCATGTCTCAGGCACTTCCTTTTTCACTAGTCATCAGCTAATAAGTCTCACTTTTTGGCCCTGTTTACCTGTGAATAAAATTTAAAATAGTCTTGGAAAATAATCTGAATTGTTTGTTAGTGACCATATAAGATAGATAACCTTATGTAAATAACAAATTAACAGGCCAGTAATACTGAGGGTAATACCTAGGAATGCAAGCTCTGTCTTTGCCACAAATGCTGTCTAATAAATGGGGCTTTGCAAGCAGAGTCATAGGAAAGAGTGCTGCAAGGCATCTCAAAAGGTCATCCAGTGCAGCCTCACTGTCATAGAGATCAGCTTTCCTTAATCATACCTTGAAGGTCATCATGTTCCAGTTTGTTTGAAAAATTTGCTCCCTGTTGTGGTCTACAGTTTGTTGCCCTCATGAAAAGTATGAGAGTTGCAATCCCAGTTTTTTGTACAACAGTGAGAATCCACTCTGTAGCTGTGGCAGAAAGGTACAGGAAGAGGGACAGTCACCTGAATGCATCAGACCAGGCTCAAAGTTACTGGTGAAGGAAGTGGAATGAAATTTGGATTTACTGCATCTCATGACAGGAGAATACCTTTTCCCTCATTTCCCAAAGCTGGGCTGAGCAGTTGTCTGATGCCTGTTTTGTAACTTCGTATACAATAACCAGCATCTCCAGCTCTGCCAGCAGCCTAATGCAAACTTAAAAGCTTTGGTATGTTCAGTTGGCTCATTGCTTTTCTCCACAAAGACAGAAAGGTAAATGGTTTCTGCCAGAGCCCCAGTGTTGCTGGAGGTGGTGAAGCCATGGAACGTGAGTAGCCAGGCTGGTGTCTCTAGGAGGAAAGGCTTCATCTGCTCAGGTGCATGGGGTCTGAGGTTGTCTGGAATAGTTACGTAATATGGTCATTTACTGGCAGGTAGATGGGAAAGGAGGAAGTAATAAATCTAAAAGCAAATAAATGCATCACATGCATTGGCAGATGGGACATGACCTGTTTTGCCTCATTTGGTAAGGTCAGTGGGGAGCTGTTGTATGGTGGAGAGGAGGGCAGGGTGCTGTTCTTCAGGCTTTGTGGCTCTGCCTTGGAGGGGTAGCAACCTTCCTGCTTCCTAGTGCACATTATCCATAAGTGCTCATAGCTAAACTCAGGGCATCGTCCTCTCTGCATTGTGGTGGTTCCACAGGTGCTCTGTGGATCAGGACTCTGTAGTGCTTTGATGCTTTAGGGAAACCCCTTCGGCAGCTGCAGTCGCACGTGGATGGTGCAAGAGACTGTGGTGCCTTCAGGGAACGCTGCTGTCCAGCCTGCAGTGCCTTGGGAGAGCGCCTGGTCTCCCCTGTGACCTTGGTGCTGATTGTTCTTGCCACAAGGCTCAACTGGATTTGTGTCATGCAGAGAGACAGAAAGTTAATTCATGATCTCGGCAAATGCACTCCTGGGTAAAGATGGACGCAGTGTGCGTGACCAATGGAGATACCGAGGACTGCAAGACTGGTATTTAGAGCCTGTCCTCCTATTCCTCTCTGAGTCAGACTCCTCGAGGCAAATGCACTGAATTGCTTCAGTCAGCTGTGCCCCTGTGCCACAGGCTGATTTCTGTCTGAATGCATGATGTGTGAGTAACTAACCACCATCTTCCATGAAGATCTTGTGTGTTCTTGTGGAAAAGGCTGGAATCTGCAGCGTCCAGCTGAAGGGACACTTATCTGCCTTCCTTTGATGTGGGTTATGTCAGCTCAGCATTGAGAGGGAGCTTTGTTCTTGCTCCCCAGCTCCAAGACTTTGTACACTACCAGGTGCTCCAAGTAATCTCATATTAGATTCTTGGTCTCTGTCTCTCAGGTGGGCACTGCACACCTAATAGAAAAAGTTATACTGGAAAGAACCAATATGGAAATAATGTCTAGTAATTTAATCAGGGTAGAACTGCTTGGTTATTCACTTTCCCCTTTTATTGGGGTTTTGAACAGTTTCTTTTCCTGAAAATAGAATTTTGCATGAGTAATTTCTTTCTTTTCATACTAAGGGGGTTGTTTTTGCTCTTAATTTTGCTTTCTCAGATATTTTCTGATGTCCCTTCAGCTTGGTAGTTGCCAGACACTTGCTTGTGAATAAGTATGTATTAAAAAAATTATATGGACATGCTGGCTTTGATATGTAAGAGGTCTTTATCCCCTGCAAAAGCTAAGTGACCTGTGATAGTTAATACATTTCTTTTAGAGACCCCAGGGAAGAAAATCCATCAGCTTGTAAAATAGATAAATGAATTCGCTTGACAAAGATCAAGCAAAAAGTCTTTGGGAGAGGGGACAAGAAGCAAGGTTTCTTAAAAGCCTTGTTTGGTTATGTGCATCCCAGACCAGCCACTGGCTCTGGTGAAGGCAGTCAGGAGCATTCAAATGGTTGTTTAATTTTGGCAACTGCAAAGGTCATTTCTTGGAAGCTGGTATTGTCTGTGGCAATTATTTCTTCTTATATTTCTATCTGTCATTTGCTTTTGATCACAATTCTTTCTTTTTGCGGTTATATTACTTTGGGGGGGGGGTTAATTTAATTATATGGAGTAGTAGTGCTTCATCCAAAGAAAGGCTAAATTCTAGTATTAAGGTCTGTGGTGTCTTTCATAAGAAAAGTAGCATCAGGTCCCCAGTTGATGTAGATCACAGGGGAGCTTCAGAATTGCATTTGAATTAGGTTGCATCCTCATTCCAGACCTTTGTTGCATTTTACTTTTACAACAAGCTGTCATTGCAAAATACTTGTTTTTCAATACAAATGTGATGAGCTTGTAGCTGTTCAGACCTGTCAAACACTGATGGTTGTCCCAAAGGCGTCACCCAAGGATCTGCCAGCCCAGCAAGTGCACACTTGGTAGGTTTTGCACTGCTTGTGCTTAGTTCAGTGAATCCAAGGTGAATCAGGAGAGTACTGAGGTTTCAGTGCATGGACACTGACTTCAGGACATCATGGGGGAGGTACAGTAAAATCAAAACGGCCCCAGCAAGGGTTAATGTAGTGAAACAACTGAAATGATCACTGTTTATAAATACTTTATGTAATTAGTATAATACTTTCTTCTCTGAATGAGCTGAAGCTGGAATGGGGTGCAGGTGCTTGGGAGCAGGGAGCACTGAGGGGGGATTTGAGGCTGTTTGACAGCACATTCAGCCTCTAATAATCTACAAGGCCATTTTTAATTCACAATAGTTTTTCAGAATTTTTGATCTAGTCCTTTATTTGTGCTTATTGAAAGTGCCTCTAATGTTTTATTCCCACCTCAGTGGAACAGAAGGTGAATAAACAAGGAAATGAATGGAGATGTATGAAATTATCATCTTAAACTTAACAAGACTGTTTGTTTTTTCAAGATGCTGAATAAATCCTCTGTGGTTTGTGCTGCCGGGGTCAATGTTCTGCCATAGGAAATGACTAGTTACATGTCAGTATTCTCCAAGAGTTCATCTCAATTACTGGATTTGTCAAACATGACAAGCCTGAATGACCGTGTGGTGAAAATAGCACACAGTTTGACTATTAAAGTAATTGGAGCATTGACATTTAACAAAACTGCAAGAGAATTGCAGTAATAAGTCTGAGGACCACTACCACAAGCAAAGCAGAGACAAATATTGTTATAAAATGAAATACCAGTGAACTGGTCCTTTTTTGGGTTTTGTTTAAGGTATATTTCTGTGTATTTTAATTTAAAATATAAGATTAAAAGGAAAAGCTAATTCCTTTTTGCTACTTCTTAAAGAAATACTGAGATTTGTATGATTGGAAATTCCATTAATTTGATGCACACCCTGGTACAATTTTTATATGTATGTATTTTTAATGCCCTCATAAACACTACAAAATAAAAATCTATTTGTATATACATATATGTGGAGGATCACTGTGTGATGATCATCACAGAATTGGCTTATAAATGTGTCTATTGATCTCTACTCTTGCTAAAGAGCTATTTTGGGGCTTTCAAGCCTGAGATGTGGGTATTGAAACTCACTGCTTTTGTAAATGCGAAAGAGCTTTTCTAAAATAATTTGAAAGTCATTTACTTGTATCCATCTGCAATGAGATTTTAATTTTTTAAGAGATATTCTTTCTGATGGTAAATTCTAAATATATCAACTTTTCTGAGGCATATAAAGGCTTTCGAGAACAATACAACTATCAATCACTGTGGATAATTTGGATTTATACTTGTGGATCCGACTAGATTTTACAGTCACCAAAATTGTGTTTCAGACAATGGCTTAAACGACAGCCTCTTCCAATGTCTGGAGTAGGGACTGAAGTAATGATGATTTATGACAGTAGTCTGAGGGGGCTCATCCTCAGGTGAGTTACCTGCTTTTTGGCACATTAATTTTACCTCATGTGAACTTGAAACTGTGTTCTCTCCCAATTACGGGAGCAAGTCTTCATGTGGAAATTGGTACTCTCCTGTTCTGGTGAAGTAAATCAGACAAAATAATCTGAAAAGACAGGATCTGGAGCATGGTACAACCAACAATATGTCTGAAGTACCTCAGTTACATTAACTTATATTTTTTGGGGGGGGGTACAGAGTATGATTTCCCACGTCTGCAATTACATCTTAATTATTGTGCTATCACAGAAGCAGAGAGCAGTAATTATTCATCTGTTACTTGCCTTGACTTGTTTAAGTCCCAAGTCCAAAGAGCTATTGAACATAATGCTTAGTGTAAAAGTAAGTATGTATTTAAGTCCTTTTGATTGCAGTGACACCCATACTTATAGTGAGTTTTTAGCTCAGTAATAAAAAACAAAATATAAATTTAACTGCTTTACTGAATTTGGGGCTTGCATGATCCAAAGCAAGACTTAGTCACAGCCTAAGTACAGGTTTTGGGCAGTCTTTGTAAGGACTGCCTTTCCTATATTTCCCTACAGAGATAAACAAAGGAGAATTCAAGGAAATGCAGCAGATGCTTGAGTAGCTGTTTGCTGACCTTAGTTTGAAAATAAACAGAACAATATTGTGAGAAAACAAAAGGTGCAGATGAGGATAGTATTTTTGGTTTGTTTGTCTGTTTGTTTTCCCTCTGCATTACATCCTTGGGGGTCTGTATGGGCTCAAGGTGGAAGGAGAGGAGACCTAGAGGCCGCGTCAATTTTTTATGTATATTGTATAAAACCAGTTATCTTCTCCTCTGTCACTGACGTAAATCCATTCAATGTCCTGACATTGCTCCTGATTTGCCCCTTGTGTGTTAGAAATCAGATACTTTCCCAAAGAACAAGCTCCTGTTTCAGAGCTGAAGTGGCACTATCCTTACCTAATAGAATTCCATTTACTTGGAATGTCATGGCATATTGCAGTTGTCCATCTTTAAGTGTTCTTGTCAGCTTCGCCTGTAAATTAGTTTTGAAGATCCAAACTCATACTGAAGTGTTCCTCACAAAAACGCCTCAAGTGAAATGAAGTAAATAATTACAAAGGAGCAGCAAGCTGTGCCCTTTTCTGGAGCTTTAAAGTCTAAAAGCGGAAACTTGAGATTTATGCGTGGAAGAAGAAACTTCCTTATTAAGCATTAAATAGTTTAGACAGTTTTAGCTGCAAAGGTTAATGTGGAGCCCAAATCAGTTATTTGGAACATCGGGTGGGGAGGAATGATTTTCGTGTACCATAAAGTGGAAATGGGAGAAGCATCCATTCAGTTACATCCAGAAGAAACATCCTTGCAAGACAAAAGCATCATAATTCTGAGTGAACCATAAGACAGGAAAATAGTTTGAAACTGTTTTCTTTTCAAATCTTCTGGAGTAGAAGGAAATCAGGTAAAAACTGGGAGCAACGTTACCTTTCTGCTCTTGGGCAGAGGGATGAAGACAGTGTGCACTCTGACATTAGGAGAGCAGCATAGCCTGTGTTAGCCATCCAGCTTGTTAACCATGTTTTGAACTTCCAGGCAATGGAAGCTATGCAGAAATGCCAGATACCAAACACAATAAATCAGCATCCAGCAAAAGGCTGCTGCCAGAGATTTTCAAAGCAGCAGGAGGACTTGTAGCAATTTACCTAAGATGTGGGCTTAAAATCTGAACACAGTGAAATAATGTGTTGTTCTTAATGGTAAGAAAGGAAATGCTGGGGATATTTTGCAGATGACTGCCAGAGTGTCACAGTCACTAGAGGTCCTTGAACAGGTGCCAATTGCATTAGGACTTTTGAGACAATCTGCATAAATCCCGGGGGGGGCAAAGAGCACTCATTCCAAAACACTGAGTTTTCCTCTACATTACTGGCCTTGCAAGAAGATGACTGTCTGTGAGGCTAAAAATAGTAGCTCAGAAATGCAAAGGTACAGTAACAAAATATACACAAAGTTCTTTCAGTTGGATTTTATTCCAATAAGTCTGCAAATTTGCCCAAGATCCAAAGCCATCCATGTAACTGCTTTATTGACCAGAACTGTCTGTCCAAGAAGTTTCATCTGCTTCGTGAAATTGAGTTATAAAAAGTTTAATTCCAGAGATTTGTCAGAGATTTGGCCAATAAAAGAAAGCAAATCCCAATATACTTCAGCAAATCCTATTGTGGGTGACTTAAATGGAGCAGATGGGGAACTAGGCTGGGTTTTGCTCAGTGGACTGTGATTGAAGAGCTCCATTGATTCAGGCTGAGGCAGCTTAAGAAGTTACTGCCATCTACTGTGCCCTGCCTCTGTTGGAATTTCTTATCCTTGAGGTAAAAATAGCAAAAAGTAGTGTGCTGCTCCCCAGCCACTGCAGCTCCCAGCTTGAGGGCAGCGTGATTCACCTTCAGGTTTTATTTGGTACTGAGGCAGCTGTGAGCTGAGGTGGTGGAGTCACTAACTCGTCAGATTTGACTGTGGCAGTGAAGTGATATGGGAATAGGATGGGAGGACCAGCAACCTCTTCGGTCACTGCTGTTAAATCCAGTAGGAATTGCTCTGCAGAGCGCTTACAATCCCAACTGGGGAAGTTGCAGTGAACCGTTCCTTTCCTGCAGCATGGTTGACCAAGTGCTTTGCTATCTTCAGAGAATGAAGGAGCCCTCTATTAGCTGCCAACTGGAGGCATTTTCTGATTGAGCTCCTTTAATGAGTTTGTTTAGAAAACCTTGATTGTTAGTTAGTTCATACTAAATAAGGTAGTAAGTAAATAACAACAGATACAGAGCACACTCATCTACCTACATTGTTTTAATGTTTTCTAAGAGATAATATTTTAGTTTCGCTCCTGTGACTGAATCAGGGCAAAAGTAAATACTCTCAAGTGACAAATGGCTAACCATGCAGTCAATAGCTGTAAAGCAGTTGTACAATTCAAAGTTGCTTCTGGAGTAATTTTTAAGAAACTGACAAACTTGTCAAATGTGGCAAGCATGAAGGCATGTTTTTATTCTTTAATTCTTCCTCCTTTTTTAACAAATTTCAAACTAGAGATTTGATTATCATTTTTGTTGGTTTGGGAAGGTATCTGCAGGGATCTAAAGTTTTGAATTTACACTAGAAAATATTTTGTGATGCATCATGTTATTTTTACAGAAAATTTTTTTAAAAGACCTGTAACTCCAAAATCTCATCCCTTTATTCATGTTTAAACAAAAGTAAAGGTTTTTAAGTAAACCATCTCTACTTGCAAATTTAGTATAGGCTTGTTGTGGAAAGGCACTTTGGCATTAGTATAGTCCTTAAGCCCATATTTGATTGCCGAAGCTTTGAAGTACCTTCCTGAAATGGAGCAGTAACCTGGGGCTGTATTCAACACAATTTAGAAGATTTCTGAGGGAGTAAAGGGTTTGATTTGCCTTTCTTCTTCCCTGTGAGGGGACTCACCTGAACCTCCTTTTCTAAGTATTTTACTGTAGTACTCAGGGAGAAGCAGGGAAGTAGGAAAGGACGTTTCCTAACACATCCTAGTACACTGCTGCCATGAAACAGCATAATTTAATCATCATATTTTTTCACTAAAATGATGTGAAAATGGTTTAGGTTTATAGTATGGAAACTTTGAGACTTATACTGAGTTCTGCTTTTGTATTTGGTGTCCCACAGCACATAGGTCTGTGAGCTCATCAGCTTCACTCATAGCCAGAGAGTGTTCACTTATATAAAACCGTAAAAGTCAGAGCTCTTTTTTAAATTCTGACTTATTATTAGCTTCTTCTTAATAGCAGAACTCACAGCTTTCTTTGTTGTTACTTTTCTGTTGGGGGAAAAATAAGAGTTGTTTTCATTTTTAGATAAGTTTGGTTAAATAACTTTAATCTAAGTGTGACACTCAGGCTTCAAAGAATCCTGTGCAGTACATTTTTAATCTGTTGTTTTTAATGAATTCTAGTCACTAAGAAATACTGTTATCTAGGTCAGATTTTTTGAATATTATTTTACTGTGGATGCACATCCCGCTGTGCTTTCTATAAAATGAGCTCCCCAATGAGGTCTTGTTGTTTTACTTTCTCACAGCTTTGTGGAGTAACTTTCCTAACTGTAAATGTAGGTTGTGCTTTGTTTTTCAGTACGAGTGTATTCTTGACTGAGCTGACATCCACCCATGTAAGGCTCAGTCTAAACTTTCTTGGGGGACAAGGGAACAGGATATAAAATACCTCCAACTTTTATCATTGATATTCTTGATTCCTCCTACCTGGAAGGAATGTAAAAGAGGTGATCAATCCAAAATTTATTACTTAATTTCAAATGTGTTGATATAACTGCTTCTCAGCCAGTCACAGCAAAATGGCCTTGCCCATAAGGCAGAGCAAGACATTGTTTGATGTCAGGGAGAGACTCTGAGTTTTCTGAGCATTTCTCTTTCTGGTCCTTCATTGTGACATCTCTGTCTTTACCCTAACTTACCTCTTAGTATGTCCCCCCCAAGAGACTTCTCAGTCCCTGGAACAGAAAAATGTCAGGTCTGTTAGCCATGCCTTCAGGAGGGGACACTGAGCACTGGTCACCTTAGGTCACCTAGATCAGTGACAGAGTAAAATTGCACCAGATTTCCTTCAGCTGGCTATCATTATCCTTTTCTGACTCATGTTTTCTTCAACCTGCATGGATTGGGTACATACCTCCCTGTTCTTTGTTAAAATATCACAACTCAGCTGCAATTTATTAAATCGACATCCTTCTTCACTCCTGATAGAATGATTACTTGCATAAAGATATTTCCAGATAGATGCTCTAACAAAGTAGTTCATCTCTCAGGATTTTTTTCTTCATCAAAGAAATATTAAAACTTATAATTGTGACCATTTTCTATGTGGAGTATGAATTTCTGACAGTGATGTCAGATCAGTTTATAGGTAGCTGAAAGGAAAAGCCGGTTATGTAATCTAAATGGGTAAGAAGAGAAAAGCAGAGAAATAATGCGGGGTTTATATCAGAATGAGGATGCTGAAATGGAAGAGATTAGAAGAAAGCTGGATGACAGCTGTGTGAAAGCTCTTCTGAGGCAGCTCACTCGATGCTCCCTGTTCTGGAGCTCAGGTGCTTGGGTTCTGGACTTCCCATCTCACAGAAGTTTATGCCAAACCTCAGCAGTCTGAAAACAGGGGCAGTAACAGGGCACTCGATGAGCAGTTCCCTTAAAAGCTTGAGCTTAGAGAAATTCTGGGTAGAGTCACTGGTGCCAAAGCTAAATAAAAGTGACTGGTCCCAGGGAGTTCTGAGCTCTGTAGATGCTAGCTTGGATTAAAAAGCTTATTTTTAATCAATAAATAATTAATTAAATAGAATACTGCAGCTTTACTTGAAGCTTGCAGCTAGCACTGACATACAGCCAAAAAGAAAAAAAAAATAAAAAGGAGATGTGGACTTCAGCCAACAAGAAATCCAGCTATTTCAACTGACCTGACCTGGTGTAATTTCATTTTCAAGTAACTCAAGAAGGACTTCAAAAGGCCCTTGAATAGATGGTGGATAATTGACTCCTAGTAACAAATGCTGAATATGGAGGTGCCTGTGCTGGTTATTATTAGATGTATTGTCAGCCTTTGACACCACTGATCACAAGGCTTGTTGACTCGTGTGCTGTGTGATCCTACTTCATGCCTCAGTTAAGCATTCAGGCAGGTGGTCAACATAACAACTGTACCTCTCCCAAGGCTCATTTAAACCCTAGTTTGGAAGTTCAAGAGGGACTGAAAGCTGGCTTGCTCTCTGCAAAAAGGGAAGTTACTGAGGTGAATTTTGCTATCTGAAGGAGCTGCTGGATGTGGATTTGTATTTCAGTAGGCACCTGTCTCTGATTAGATCTTCTAGCACTCATTACTGAAAAGGTAGTGTATTGGGACACATCTATGGAAATGGAGGCTTTTTTTAGTAGCAGTTTGAAGGTAAAGCAGTCTTTTCAATCCTTTGCCAGGTCCATAAGCATCCAATTCTGCTTTTGTAATGTAAATAAAGTGTCATTAAAGACCAGCTGTGGTGCTGGATTGTTTTTATTTGTATGCATTGTATTTGTGCTAAAGACATATATCCTTAGAAAGTACTTGTACCTTTTTATTAAAGGTTACAATTCTTCTGAAGCATATTCATCTGGACATCTCTGACCAGTGACATTTTGAGATCAAGACCTTTGAGGTTCAGTGTGTAGAACAAAATGTTACAATTCTTTTGTTGGTGCCATCAGATTCATTCATTGAGATGGCTGAAACTGTGCCCGGTGAATTCACAAAGAGCTGTGTCTTGCCCTCTTTAAAGCTGGTGGACAGGGACGGGAGAGGACAGCAGGGTGCCATTTAGAGAAATACATCTTTTTCTCCATCGTGTTGGTTGTCTTCCCTGTGTAAGCTTGGTGATGCCTCTAATAGCAGTGCTGGTACTGACAATTGGCCAGGTTTCCTGCAGGAAAACTCAGGTTCTTGTTCTTTTCTTTCTACTCCTGTGTCCATGTAATCATGCTGGGGGAAAAGTCTGTCTGTCACTGTTGGTTAAGCAGTAGGAGTGGGATTTTTGAGGACAATAACTACACAAAGTCATCCAGAGGAGTTTTAGGGAATTTCAGAAGTGTATCAAACCCAGCAGCAGGTCAGGGTCCCTCTTCACACTGGGCTGTCAGCACGCTCCATCCGTGTTGGCAGGGAGGGCACCTCCTTCCAGTGCAGCAGCCTGGGCTGACACATCCCCTCTTGGAGGTGTTGGGAGTGGGAGTGACAGCATCCAGGCTTTCTGCAGGTTCCCAAAACCTATTGCCCTCTTTTTGGAGGTGGCAGAAACACCCAGATCTAGAACAAGGTGAAACAGAATGCACCTTTCAAAAGCAGCAAACCATAAAACTTTAACAAATCAAGATGATTCATTGCTCAGAGCTGCGTGCTGGGGAAGGGAACTGGAAAAGGGAGCAAGACAAAAGACATTAGCACACAATGTTTAAGCAAAAGTGCTCAGTCTGCTACTGAATTCTTTAATATATCCTAAAGCAGCAGTAGGGACATAGCTTTTTGCTTAGCAGTTAATCTTTAAATGAGGAAAACAGCCAGTTTAAATGTATATATTATTCCAGCACTGTGATGGAAGGCTGATGCTCACACACAGAGGCTGACTAACAGTAGCCTCAAGGTAAATGTCTTTACACGTGTAAGTACGCCAGAGACAATCCTATATTTAATACATCTTAATTGACAATGATGGATGTACTCTGAGTTATTTCACTAATTGACTGTGTAGCACCTAACATCTACATAGTAACAAATCAATCTTATCCTGACTTCTTTTTTTTGCTAGGCGTGTTTGTAGGCAATTAATTTACCTATGATTTCCATTACCATTGATGTGGCTGCCATTTATTCTCATGGCAGAGTTTCTGCTGTTTTCCACAAGAGGAGTCTTGGGCATTTAATGCATGTTTTTGAAATCTAACTTTTGCAAGAAAATGTGAATTTAGAGGAACTTTAAAAAAATTACTTCTTTTCTTTTGAAATGAGATTCTATTTTTAAAGTGCCTACAGCAAGTGTATTTGACTATTTTTAGTACGGTAAATTGGAGCCTAATCTGCCTTTTCCATCCCTATGCAGTAATACCAGTAAGATAAATTAATTTACTCTAGACTTTTATTAGTCCCAGTGAACACAATATCTAGTGAGATGGAGGCAGTAAAGACTATGTGTATGTATTTGTGTATGGATATGTATTTTCAGGGAAAAAGATGTAAAAACAGTTTTGCTGACTTTGTTTGACCAAATTTGTATACAAATACAACTAGCATATTAACAAGGCATTATGTGCTCTGTATGTATGGACTTCCGAAGAGCTCTTGATGCATAACATTTTCATAAAGGATAACACCTTCAACAGGTGTTATAATCATACAATCATGTATGTTTGTCTATTGAAATTGTTTTTAAATTTGTTGAATGAAATTATTTTCATTTCATTGAAAAAAGACATCCAATTGCTCAGTTTCAAGAGACAATTTATTCTTTTCAAGATCTGGTTCAGAAAGTGCCATAGTGTTTGGATGACAACTGGATGTATTTTTATGTTGATGTGTTATTTTGGAGAACTGTGACTCATTGTAAATTGGTTTGGGGCTCTCTGCTTCCTTTGTGTTCTTTTCTCCATGCCTTGCTCCTCCTGCACACCAGAGATTTTCTTCATGCAGTGGCCTGGTTTTTGTCTTTTTCTTAATATTGTACAATCTCCCACCACTTACACATGGTCAAAAATTGCATCATCAATATTATTCTTGTTATAACATTACCCTAGTATCTTCCGAGCATATTATCATATGTTATCAGTGTAGCAGCTGTTTTCAAGATAGGGCAGTGTCCCTGGGGCTTCTCTTCCCAGGCTGTATCCTAATAATGTGTTCTCCACGGCATCTTTTCTCACTCTTTCTCTATCTAGCAGTGGACAATTGTTCAGAAGAGTGTTTCTTGCCAGACCTACAGGTCCCCTGCTAATTTGTTTAGCCACACAATCAGTGCCGCTCTTCCTAGCAAGATGAATTTCACTGCTGTGTGGATAGAAAAATACAAGCCACTGAGGCCTAGATCTATTAGAAAATGAAGCCTTAATTCAATAGGAAACACGAACTTTCCATACTTTGGCTGAACATTTAAAATGCCTTTATAAAAAAAATTTAATCATCTAGTTGAAGCAGTTTCACACTGGTTTTGTGCTAAAGCTTGCCAATTTCCCAGCTGCCTGCTATTCAGTACAAAGACAGGTAGCATCCTCTGTTGTGCTTTTTTGACCCAGATTCTTTATTCACTTACGTCAGTGTTTGCAGCAAACAGCAATTTGCAATAACCAAGTGCTGAATCCTGTTGTCTTGTGACTGAACTTTTCAATCTTTGAATAACTACCCAGCAGCAGAATAAAAATTAAGTAGAGGAATAAAGCCTGAAACACTCAATAAAAAACAAGTGAGGATCATTTCAAGAAATGGATATGCAGTGTTTATAGGAAGCTGCACTGAAGCATTTGCATATGTTGCAATTTACAATCACATCTGCTTTACACAGTCCACAGTCACTTCTCTACCCCGTTCTCATCAAGCCAATGTGGAAAAAAACCAGAGACGTCTGAAGAAATTTTCTTCCCATCCCCCTCCTGTCTGCATTTCTGTGACACTGTTGTCACCCTAACTGGGTTATGTGTAACTTGGTAAAGCATATCAGAGTGCCATCGCTATTCTTGAGCTGGATTTGTGCAAGTTGGCAAAACTAAAACAAATTCTACTTTTTCAAAGTTGTAATAACAGTAATAAAAGGAAATCAACTCAGAAGCCTTTAACTAATGCAGAGTAAGCTCCTACATCTCCCTGGGAGGCAAAGCTGCGATTAGCATGTTTGAATGCCTTACTACAAGTGATACTTTGTGGAAATGCAGCACTTTTTGTGGGAATGAAAAGTGCAGTTGCGAAGCAGGCTGTTAATTAACAGAAGAGTTAGTGTAGTGTGTGCTGTGATTTCATCCTAGCTTAACAGAGCAGAACCAAACTGAAGAGCCAAAAAATCAGGCAAGCAAGAGCTTTGTTGTTGTTTTTTATGTCCTGAGAATTTGACTTTATATGTTATTCTAGTTCCCTGTATATTAGGGTTGGGGGCAGAAAATACTGGTGCTGATTTTAATTCAAGCTTCCAAGTGTTATGGAATATGCACCTCTGTTTTTCTGATACTGTTTCTAGTTGCTACAAAGCAGAAAAAATAAGAAGGAAACAGTCTCCATAGGGTAAAGGCATCATGTCAAGGCCTCTCTTGTACTGCACTAATCCTACTGCCTAAGCAAACTCTTGTGCGAAGGCTCACCTGACATCACCTTTGTGACACACTTGGAATTGTGCTTCAGGTTAAAGTGACTTTGCCACTGACCCAGTGAAGGTTTTTGTGGTCTGCACATTCTCAAGGTTTTATAGAATTACTGTGAACAAATTAGGTGCATTCTGACATCTGATACAAAACATCACCAAATACTACACTCTGTGAAAATTAGTATTAACAATGCCAGAAAACATAATTTATTTTATTAGAGAAGTCCTTCAGATAGACAATCCATTCTGTGTTTTTAATTGATCCCCTATTTTCTTACATGTAAAAAGCAGTATTACCACAACCCGTTGTCAGATGAGAGTAACTGATCGAGGAAGTTTGCTTTCAGTGTTAAAAACTATGGTAAATGCAGGGTGGCAAAATGAAGTGAATTATAGATCAGTGACAGATGAAAAGTGCTCCATCTGTAGAGTCACTGATTTCGTGCCATGGCAAAAAAGACTCTCTGTGTATGTGCTGCTTATGAAATGATTTGCATTGCTTGCTATTCCTGAACTACTGAGCCACTTGTGGTGCCTCACATTATCTCTGTATGTATTCAGCAGAGAACAAGACAATACATTCTCATTCCGGCAGTCTTAAAGCAGACTCTTAGCACAGCTTCTTTGGGAAGCATTGAGGAATTCTTCCTGTCTCTCCAGCCTCAAGTTCCCATCTTTGCCCAGCAGTAACTGGATAAGAGCAGTGATAGCTGTTTTTCTTTAATGCTAGGATGAATGAAGATAGTGGTTCGTTGTGGTCACAGGGTTCCCAGGTTTTGAGTGTCTTTTTATCTGAAAGAAATGTTTGGGTTTTTCTGCCTCAGCTCCTGGAGTGACTTCACATATTCATGTCTCTGTTTCATTTATTCTTAAGCAAAATGCTTTCTAAACTATTTTTCCTTAGCTTTAGGACTATTCATAAGTGAGTACTTAAACCTCTGCAGATGAAGGCACCCTGTGCTGTTGAAATGCCCAGGATTGTGCCAGGTCAGGTCTGAGGCCAGAGAGCTCTTTTGACTTTTGATGCATGCTCAGCATGGCACAGCATGGCAGTAGCACACCATGATGGTTACCAGGGTTTGAGTAGTCTTCTCTGCCCCCAGCTTTATCACTCCTGACACAAATCTGACCTGAGAGCACGGTTTCTCTGAGGCTGCCTTGCCTTGTGCTATGGAGGACATCATGCTATGCCCAAAATGCAAAGTAAGATGCTGCTGGGACAGCATGAGCAGGTCTGGGATGTGGCTTGCACTGGCTGTGAAGAGGCACAGCTGCATGAAGTGTAAACCATCAGCCACTGCTCGTGGCTGGTACCACTTGGTATCTGAAGCACCAAGAAACACTATACAAAAACAGGCTTCCCAGACCCATAAAGACATGCCAGTTGTAGTGCAGTTATATATTAATTGTACAGCTCTAAACATTAGCAAGAAAAGATTGTTTCATTACTAATATTGGTGAAAAATCATGGGATGTCTCTGTGACCACTCTGAACAGGACTGCAGTTGTAAGCCAAAAAAAAATGCAAACTACAAAGCTTTCTTGTTTCCTGTGATCAAGTTATATTCTTACATGAATGTGCATAGCAACAACTTCAGAAAACATAAAGAGTCTTTGTTCAAAATAAGTGATTATTCAATCCTTTTTAATTTAGCATAGAGTGACCCTTTATATTGAAAGGCTCAAACATTACTGCAAATTTTTTGAGTGCCTAAAATTCTCAGCATACTAAAATTGCACTTATTAGAAATAGAAACAGAGAGCATTGCAGTTGCAAGGCTTGAAAAGAAGAAGAGGGCAGAACCAAAGGTAGTGCCGCTTTTTCTTGGAATTGGTCTTTTGCATGCAGCTCTGACTCTCATTTTAAAACATCTTGGTGTGTGATGTTATGTGTTGTTATTTTTAAAGCAGAACAAAAGTGGATGTGATGTTGATTAGAACAATGACGTTTAATGAAGTAAATGCTGGGGCATAGCTTCCATACTGAGGAAGTTTAAAGTGCAAGTTTTTGCTCAGAGAGGAACCCAAACCAATCCAGACTGTGTTTGTGAATGAAGGCTGGTTGAACACTGGGGATTTAATAACTCTGCTCTAAGAGCTGCCACACTCTTGGCCGCTAACAAAATAGATTTTAGTTGTGTTTAACTTTATTTCTAGATGAAGGAATTCTTGTATATTCCCTAGTAGTGGTTTAAGGTTGTGATGCCTGTAGATTTTACTTGACTGGTGGTGGGAGGTGATCATGAAGTTCTGTGCGGCCACAGGGGTTCCGTCTCTTTTCTTCATGCATCTTTTTTGCTTGAAAGGATATTTCTCAAGACAGAGACTCTCTTTATATCTGTTTCCACAGCGTCACTAACCCCGCTGTCAGTCCTTAACAGCCAGTATGTAGGATTGAACTGAAAACCAACATGAAAAGAACTTTTAAGTGACAGAAACAAGCTCTTAGAAGTTAGGAAAAGCCAGATGTGTGGTTTCTTCTGTGCCTCTCATTTGGCCTTATTATTCATACGTATTGTGTTACAGGCCCGAATTACATCATTGCAGCCGTTTTTCCAGAGGACCAGCATTCCCTTTGAGCATGAGATGAGCAGTGTTCAGGACATGAATCAATTTGGTGTAATGAATGAGGGTGTTGTCGAAGAAGTTAATCTAGGAATTGAAAATAGTGTGATGAAGAGCAGCGATAGCTTCAGGAAGGGAAATGACGGTCTTGTGTGTAAATCAGATGAACTGGAGACAGGAGACTTTGCTGCTGGCACTGCCCCAGGGTGGCAGGGAGAAGGACAGCATTGGGATTAGGAGCTGACTCTGAGCAGTGTTGGAAGGGGGAAGTGCAGCCAGGCTTATCTGTCCCTCTTGGCTGCTGGCCATGGGCAAGCCAGACTGCTCTGGTCCCCAAGGTTCCTGACACTGTGCACAGCAGTGACAGCAGCAAGCAGGGAGTGGGGGATCTGTGGGACAGGCTGAGATTTGGGTATTTTGCCATCCCAAGTCTGGAGAGTGCAAACCCGTGGTGGATAAGGATCATTCTCTGGTTTGTTATGCAGGGAGAGGAGTTGTCTGTCTGGGTTTGAAGATGTAGAAAAATTCATGTTGGTCCAATGGTAGTGTTGGCTGGAGGCCACCAGGCTACCACGCCTGCAAAAGGCAGCACTGGGAAGTTTGGAGCCGAGAGCCAGGATCAAGTGTCAGTGCAGGTTTTGTTTGAGTGGGCAGGATGTGGGTTGTGAGGTTGGATCAGAGGGCTGCTGGGGACAGCAGGACCACTGGGAGATGTTAGGAGCGTGCAGTCTTTAGCTGCTCAGGTCTTTGTGGTTTTGCAGTCACTGGCACGCGCTCTCCCACTGGCCAGAGCAACAGTCCTTTCCTGATCTAGAGATGCTTAGTGAGAAACTATTTTGCAGAGCCTTATTTGCATTGGGAAAGGCACTGCAAATTATTAAAATATAATATAGGCAATTATATTATTTGATGGAGAATAAAAGTAGAAATAAAGTTAAGGCCCAGTTTTGAAGCTTAAATCTTTCTGTTGGGCTTTGGTGGAAATACTTCTAATTGTCAGCAGAGTTAGGAAGAAGCGGCACTCCAGAGTTTGGCATTCCCAGCTCAGGTCTTGATTTCAACCCATCTCCAAAAATCACATTTGCAAAATTTTCCTATAGGATGGTTGTGCAAAGACATGCTGGTATATTGGCATAGAAATGGGATGATAAAGGTTGCTTTTGGGAAAAGTAGGAAACCTGTGGCTGGTAGTTGTTGTTCCTTGCCACACACTTCAATATAAGCATCATCTTTATTCATTCCAGAGGCTTCTAAACTAATCAGATTACTCTTGTGTGGCTCTTCTTGCAAGACAAAAATGGGTTTAAATCCATTCCAGGTAAGCCAGGAGAATTCAGTTAATAACACTGAGCCATTTACACTGGAGTGCCAGCAGATCACTAAAATAAATTCAAGTTGCTTGGCATGCCTTTGACAGGACATCTGCTGCTGAATTTCACCTGGTAACATCTGGGCCGAAGTGCTTTTCTAAAATAGGGGAGAAAGTTGTCTTAGAGAAATAGTGTTGGCATTTCTACTGCATTGAATTTCACTATAAGCATTTTGAGTACCATTTCTCTAAGGATGAAGAGGTGGTAATTTTAACAGTAAGGCTTATATTTTGCCTTCTTTCTGGGTATCTTGAAACATTTTTGAAATGTGAAAGACT
>JAHLSL010000056.1:5685481-5775267 GCA_025920805.1 Petroica traversi
GCTGAAGAAAATTTTCTGGTTAATTTAGCCTAGCAATTTGACACATCTTTCCAACTTTGTTAACTGTGAGCTCTGCAGCTGTAAGACTAATGAAGACAGCAGTAGTAAGAAATGACCACTCCTCTTGTTTTTCCAGGGGAAAGTTAGTTCATGGCACATTGCTCAGACATTCAGCTGCACGAATGTCCTCCTCCATTCATGGATGTGGTCTTCATCATTGAGGAACAGTGAGGAATTACGAACAGATAGCAAGTTGTCATTTGGTAACATGAAAACAGCAAAAAATTTTAACCCTGACCAACTAGAAATGGGAAAAATGACTAGGGAAAAAATTGTAGCATTTGATTCTTCAGTACCATCCATTCTGTTACACAATGTTTTCTCAGCCAGCAAAGCTATTTTAATAAGGCACCATTTCTGCACTGTTGTTCACCCACTTCCATGTTGGGTCAGATGATTATTTCTAGGGTTGTGCTGCAAACCAGACTCAGATGTGGGGTTTATTTTTTTGTTTGGTTTGATTTTTCAAATCACTTCAGTACAGTTTTGTTCAGTGTATGGTTGCATCAGCAAGGCAGAGGGGATAGAGGACTGCATGAAAGAAGCAAATAAAAAGAAAAAAGTATGAAGACTTTTTAAACTGCATTTGTCACCACATAACATGTTTATGTATCTCTGCTTTCATTTTTGCAGGGTAAAAGTGTGCAGTGCCACTGTTCTGATGTGACAGCACCTTCTTAGGAGTTTTCTAATAAAAGAGGAAGGGGAATTGTCAGAAAAAAATACTGTCTGACAATTTCCAAATAGCTTATGGAAACAAAGCAGTTTCAGCATCTTCTAATGGAATATTCCTTGTTATCTGTCAGGTTATGAAAGGGGGCTGCTGAGGATGTGAAAGTAGTAGCATGTGTATGGGAGATGAGGATGTGCAATGTGCACATGGGCTCTGGCACCAGGAGATTGGGAGTCCGAGTTGTAACTGGCTCATGATAATTTTTTAAATATATATATTACATATATAAAAATATCATATATATATATAACCCATATATGATATGTATTATATATTATATATATTTTTATATATATATATATACATAGAGGGGTAATGTTTGATAAATTTGAAATTATTTTTTATTCTGTGGCAGTTTATTTTATTCTGCAGCTAAAGTTCTACTTCAGCTTCATGGCCACATTTAAAGACTTACAGTGTTTAGAAGGGATAGTTGCATTATGCATGAAAACATAGTTTTGAACCAGCAACTTCTAAACAACATGTTAAATTAGAAAATTTTTATTTTAATCTCTCAGAGCCTCAGGTACTTATAAACCAGTTTTTATTAAATTGATTAATACTATTTTGTAATGTTAATTCAAGCCAGATTGCTCTGTGACGGAATAAACCAAGTTGTGTGCACGCACAACCATCTTTGAATGCCAGATGCTGTATGTTGTCCAGTCAGTTTGTTATTCTCTGTGAACAGTTCAGGATAAACTGGAGCTAGATAAATCAAACCCAGTACTCCAGAGAATGACTTCCACTCTTAACGAAACTTTATTTTCTTTACAGACAATTTGCCAGCAGGATAAGAACATGGTCAAACTGCTGTCAAGCAGTGGTTGATCTAGATCCAGCATCCATAGTGATCACTTAACATCTCCAGAATTGCAAGATTTTGGATTTAATCTTCTTCAGTGCCAGTATATGATAAATTGTAACTCTGTCTCAAGAAGTGTGTGGCCATAAAGCATCTTAAAGCAGGGATGTGTACAAAAATAAGTGGATTAGCTTTTTACATACCAGGAACAAAAAGGACACAGAATCCTCAAAATTAAATTTATTTGAAAAGCAAACTCAAATGAAGCCAGCACTTTTAATCTACTAAAGATGTAAATGGCTGCTCACTTTGCAGAGTTCAAGGTAGTATTACAAGGATAAGGCCCAGCTCTGTATACTTTCACTCACAGTGAAATTAAGGGCACCTCCTGTGTTTATGGCTTTGAATATCAAGTGAACACATTATAGCTTGTACACAGTAAGCACAGTAAATCACTTCTTGTCAGTGTGTGGTCCTGGCCATACATTGGCTAGGATGGTTGCGTTGGCAGAGCTTTAGCACCCAGGAGCTCCATATTCCTGTCCCTCCACAGCCCATGCTGGCAGAATCCTGCAGTATGGATACAGTTAACCCTTGCCAGAAAGCAGACTAATGCTCTCACAGCTAAGCCTACATGCAGAACTTGATGCTGTTTCCATTTGCTTTGGTCTCTTGTGTAGCTCTGGGGGCCTTGATGCCCTTGCTCTGAGCTCAGTGAGTCCCCAGATAGTCCGTGGGATGTTTCTGTCTTCACTGGCTGCGGAATTTGCAGCACAGGGCTGTAAGTTTGTGAGTCTTGAGGTGGCAATGATGGGATGTATAGGTATAAATAGCAGGCCTAGGCTTGGCCAGAATTCCTGCACGATCTGGAGGAGAGCTGCAGTGTAGGAAATGGCACAGCTGCTTGATGACTTCAGCTGCACCTGAGACCTTGGACTGGCTTCTGTATATTTTGGCAGAGGAAAAGCTGGGCATGGGCTTTTGCCTATCTGAACCTGGGCTTCAGGGTAACTCTGCCATCTCTGTAGTGTGTATTTCTGTGTGCTGCTACTGCAGGGCTTCGTGCCTGTCTTTAGTCATTGCTAGCTGTGGGGTGAAGGGACATGGGACAGTGTCCTTTTTCCACATGGACACACAAGTCCTCCTTCCTCTCACAGTCCAGAGAAGTGCATTTATGTTCAAGCAAGGAGAGAACAGGCCAAGGAAAGGGACTTTTCCCTCAAAGCTCAGATTGAAACTGCTCTGGAAAACAGAAACTGTTCTGGAAACAGAAAATATCTGAAAAGGTGAAAGGGAGAGAGCATGGCTATGGGTTCCTGCTTTGGTATTCTACCAGCTACATGATATTTGCTAGCTGGCGCTTCATCCAGCAAAGACCTCTCCCTGGGAAGAGCCATTGTTATTCTAATACATGCTGCAAAACTGTTTTGTGATTAAAATTGGAAAGTGGGATTTGGAGTGTCCTTCACGCAAAAAATTAAGACTCTCTGTTTAAAATTTTAAAGGAAACAGCAATAGAATAACTCAGTTTTCCATGAAAAAGCTGTTTTCATGGAAATCTTGCAAGCAGCCTCTCTCAGTTGCTTATGCATTTAAGGGAGAGACCAACAAGATGTCTTTTGTTATGCGCTGTGCACAAATTTGCTTCCAGCCAGACCTACATATCTCAGTTACAAGTCTGTATTTTGCTAGAATATGTGAGTCATTTTATCCTCCACTACATGGATTCTTAATTTTTCCTTTTGTTACTATGTCATCTGAAAGGAATTTCATAGCCATAAGTAAGAAACTGGTCTGGTGACTCTGGAGACAAAATTAATAACCATGTATGTAATTTTCTGAAAAAAATGCAGCTCTTAGTATATTCACTCTGCACTTAAAGTCAAGCTAACTAGGCTGTGTTAGTAGTCCATTGGTAAGGAGGAGTAAGATCCGTTAAGTTTGCATTTATTTCCAAAAGCTGGATGGCAAAACTGTAATTTTTGGAAGTGCCAGGATGTCAGCAACTGGGGAGTGGTGTGAGGGGGTGTTTGGGGGAAGGATGAGAGCGTGGAAGCTGTAACCATTCCTCTACATCAGCTCTGTGATTCAGGGAATAAAAATACTTGGATTATGTATTTGCGTGACCTGAAAAGTACTGCTTCTTAAGTACTTAGTCAGCTTTGCATTTCTCTGTTGTTTTGCTGTTATTTTTGCAATTATTGTTAAGAGTACAGTAACATTTCAGTATTGACGCTATCTTGGTTGTCTGTACTCCTGACTTCTGCTGTTTTTCAGAAGCAACTGATATTTGACATGTTTTTAGGAAACAGAAATAGGATTTATAGACTAGTATTCCCTCTAGGAATCCTTAACAAAGCACCTTGCAGAAATTCTGAATATTTGGCTATGAGTCTCTTGAACTAACTGGCAGAGACCTGATGCAGGGAAGAAGGCAGGCAGCATGGTGCAGAGTAAGGAGAGTTTGCCTAGGGCTTGGGGATGTCATCACTGATATCCCTCTATTAACACAAACACACCTCATATAAAACATGAAGCCTTAGGCTGTAAAATTTCATCTTTGAAGAAATACTCTGGGAAACAGTGATGTGATTTTGGAGGATTTGGGGGGTTTTGTTTAGCTAGCCATAATAACAAACTACCTGTGTAATTATTTTCCAAGATGCTAATGGTTCAACAGAATTTATCCTTCTCAGACTTAGGCAAAAAAAACCCAAACAAAAACAAACCCAAGAAACACACAAAATTATTTAAATTATTAGGTTCAACATTTCCAGACTGTCTACATATTTTGTCTTCAATTTTGCCACTAACCAAATCTGTCACAATGAGAAATTGTGAATTAGAGCCTTCTGGAGGCTATCAGTAAAGCCCAGTAAATTCTTCAGAGTGGTTCACCACCTTTTCTATTTAGAGCACAGGGAAATCAAAGGAAACAGAAGGAAGCAATTAACACATCAGGGATGTCTGATATTTACTTTCCCTAACATGCCTTGATTTTCACCCTCTTATCTCACAAACATCTACCATAAGGCTTTTCTAATCAACAGGTTGCTGCAGAAACTGTAAAGGAGTGTTTCTCTATAGAAGTCACCACCAAGTGTTGTGCTGTTCTCCTTTACATGATTTTTAGATGCCTGATATAATCCTTAAAGGTCCAGTTTGTGCCCAGAAAAGCCCTACCTGTGACCTCTCAGTCTGCACTCACTTGTGCTCACGTATCAGAGAAGCTAGATCATTAATTTTATATATCCTCAGAAGCTGTGCTTCTGAAGCAGCTCTGCCCTGCTTTTGTTTGATGCTGCTGTTTACGGGTCAGAAGTGCATGGGCTTAATATTTTATTTGGGCCTCTTCATGCCAGAAAGCCAAGACCAGTGTACCCTTGCCTGTCACTGTGGCAAAGGCTTTTCATCCTGCGAGGTGCTGAGAATTTGTGCCTCAGCTCCATAGGGGACCCAGAATAATCTGGGGCACATCCGTAGCCTGTGGCCGATCCAAACTGACATTTGCATTGGCAAGAACAATACCTAATCTGACATTTGTGTATAGAATGACTGGGTGAGGAAACAGTGGTTGCTGCTGCATTTTATGTGATCAGAATATTATCTGTGAGCACTGGAGGAGTGTTGAGGCTAATACAGGCAGTTTTATGCATGCAGGACTCCGTCAGAATGAATAGATATATATGTATGTGTGCATTGCATGGCTGATCTCTCAATTATCTTGATTTTATATTACAGTACAGTCTGGGAAGCCTCTAGATAGCGTGACTGAATGCTGTTGCAAAGACAGAGCTTCCACTTTATGGAAGCAATTGAAAACTTAGAGGGTCTGCTTGGGGCGGTTGCAGTCTGGGAAAATCGTGATTTGTTTTATAAAGCAATGCAGACTAGTTCCTCCTTGCAATGTTTTAGTGTCATATTCCAATTTATAGGAAATACATCAACCCCGTTACCAGCGCACATTGGTTCTACAAACTCTTGTGTGGGTATGAAGGTGCACACTGCTGTGTGTTTCACATACTGAGCAACAGCTAATTAAGCAGAGCACAGTGAAGCCTTTAGCATATCATTTTCCTTTTGTATCTTATAACTTCTCCTACTGAGCTGGAGGATAGCCAAAGACAGAAACTAGGTCTGCCTGTGACAAACAGGGTCCATTTTCATTTCAGCCACTTCTAGTTGCTTTCACTTCAAGGATGTATAAGTAAGATACATCTTTGTAGATGAAAAAATTGCATAGTTGAGAAAGCAACTTTAAGTACATTTCCTTAAATGCTGCAGAAAAAATTGTTAATTTTGATGGAGCATGTCAAGGGGAACGGGATGAGGAATAGTTAGTATGCTGTGGTTAGGCCCTACTTTGGTGCTGACCTAAGAGCAATAATATAGAGCAGATCATCTCTTCTGGATGCATTGTTGGGTGTACCTAGTTGATTCCAGAAAGTCTTGGACAGTGTCTGTGGACAGCTGCTGGGAGATAACTGTCCTGTACATAAGATCTGTAAGATAGAATGACTGCAGACAACATTTTGTTTCATCACAGCAAGACTTGGTTTCTGTGCCCACACTGGGCAGGCTTCAGAATCATTCATGTGCTTGAATTAAGGGGCCTAAATCACCCTGCTTTACAGTCAGTTTAGTTCCTAAAGACCTGCCAGTATCAAGACACGTAGGAGGCATCTCTGCTTTTTCTAGTCACACACAAAGATTTCACTTTTGGAGAAGCTGTTTCATATTAGAGTGTAGCCTTTATAGTGTCTTCAAAAAATCATTTCTGTGTCCTGCTTAAGACAGGGTTGGTGGGTAAAAGGCAGGTTATACTTCTGCATAAACTGAATTTCTCTGGTAGCTGGAGTTCAGTGGAAATGTCTTGGACAGAGCATCAACTGTTCTTCCTCCCAATTCCTGAGTTGGATCTGAAGTGCTCTGGAGAGGAACCTGTGGTTACAAGGGGAAGACAACTCTTTCCCAGTGAGGACTACTGACCATGTCACAAGACCCAAACCAATTTCCACTGAATTTCCACCCTTTCCAAGCTAGTTATTCAAATTTGCTCAAAACTAAAGTTTTAGCTCTTAAAAAATTGGTTTTAAGAGGACAGATTGGCATCACCAGAGGCAACAAGCTGGCACGTGTTCTCTTAAGTAACCTGAGTAAAGAGCCACTTGCCCAGTGTTGCCCTGTCCTGACTTGACCCTGACCTTACAAACTGCTTTTATTATCAGTGCTTAAGGGATTGCGTTGGCTTCTCTCTCTTCAGTTGCTACCGGTGATTTGAAAGCTTCATTCCAAGTTCATGTGGCTAAGCTAAGGTAAACATCTCTGTGTTCAAACACTTACCTTGTCCTTAAGAGCACTTTTTATGGAAGAGTTGCTGCCAAGCTACATCTGACCAGCATCACAGCACAGGCATCTACTCATTGTCCGGCAGTGGTCACTAGCTGGTGCTTCAGAGTCAAACCAGTTTTTACCTTGGCTGTTAAACAGTACATCCTTACAGATTCTTTAGGGAGAATTGCTAAATAAGCATGATTAGGCTTTTGTTCCTTGGTAATACTGGCAAGACAACAAAGCCTTGTCTGACTCTCTGTGTCTGATGCTGTGTATATTTTACATTGAAACTCTAGAAATGCAGTGAGTAATTTTTTGCATGGCCACTGGCCCTGCATGACTGCTGTGTTACAGCCCAAGGTTGTGAAATGGAAAATGAGGGGAGGAAGTAAATTTGTCTAAATTAAAAGGAAAAAATAAGAAAGAAATGAAATAATTGTTAATTGTCTCTTAATAGGATTTTGACAGCATGCTCTGTCACTAGAATGTATCTCTCTTCAGGGCAGCTTCCCGACCTGATTAGCCAACCACAGCCCTTCTGTGAATAATTAATATCCTTTATCAAATCTTCACCTCATCTTCAAACATCAGAGAGATATCAGGGAGCTTGGTTAGGAAGGAGGAGAGAAAACCTTCTTCTACTGGGTTTCAAGTAATTCATCAGCAAAATACACTGATGACTCTTTTCCTTTTTGCTAACAGCGAATTTTTGGTTTGGTCTGTTTCCTTCCAAAAGTTTGAGTTGTTTACTTTGGGGATTATGTCTTTTATGAAAATAACCAGACTTCCAAATGCAGACTGTCAAGCTTGCCAAGTTACTCGCACACAGATTGCCAGAGGAGTTTTGCTTCTCGTATTGCCTGTAAGTACATCGGCGATGTGGAAGCTTTGATTTTTTTTTCATGTCCTCAGCTCACCTGCTGTATTTTGCTGAGGAAGGGTGAGGCAGTGCAGTATAGAAGAGGTGGAATTTTTTCTTTTCCTTTTGTGACCTTCTCATGGGGACAACAGCAAAATGCATGGGCACCACTTAAGAGCATGTCTTTGGTACATACAGGGAGTTACATGCCCTAGGTGGAAAAAATCCCTAAAGGAATGTGGGATCTTGACTGGGGCAAGACTCATTCTGGTCATATGGAAAAGGAAAGCCCAAATGTTTGTGATAGTTTAGGCCATGCAGCCATGGGAATCAGGCTAATACAGGATAGTTTGGGTCCAGCTATTGTGTATATCTGTGATACCTGTTACTTCTGGGGACAATGATTTTTCTTCATTGTTTTCCTGAGAACTGCGGTCCTCCCTTGGAGCTGTCTTTAAGTCATTCCTAGCAAAATACATGTATCCAAACCAGTTCGTTTCTGATGTGCTTCCTACAGCAATATAGACCAGAAGACCTGCAAATAACAGAAAAAAATCTCCAAAAAGAAAGGAGCAACAAGACAGGCAAAATTTGAGACTCTGAAAAGTACAGTGATATTAGGAATTGTTTTGCTTTTTATCCTTATGGTCAGCTCACTCAAGCACTTTGAATTTTAGTGGCCTTTGTCCCTAAAGCCTTGCCAGAACTGCCTTCCTGCAGCAATTTCTTACTGAGGCAGAGGATGTGTCTTGACAAATATATGTTCACCCTCCACAAAAAAACAAAACAAAACAAAACAAAAAACCAGGCAAAGAGAACTAAAGAGTTAACCTTTAGTTAAACCTGGAGAGAACTAAAGAGTTAAACCTGGCCAACACCTGTGATCTTTTAGAGGACATGACTTTAAATGCTTATAATGGTTTGTGGGTTAACAAATCCATCTATAACACAAAAGCAAACAGGAGTCAACAACAGGTTTCCATTGTGTTGAATCAAAGCTCAGGCAGGCATGGGCACGTTACAGATGCCTTGCACTTTGTCATCTGATACACAGGTGACCCAGTTCAGGGCTGCTGATATGGGGAAAGTTATGCTGAGCTGTGTGGTAGGTCCATAGCTGTGCAATGGCACTCGGCAACAAGTGTTGGCTGGAGCTGCCTTTGGAAGGATATCAGGCTGGCTGGAGCCTGGATTTAGCTCATTTATTATAAGGACTTTTGTCAACTGCTACGGATCATTTCAGACTGCTTTGTGATTCTCAGTGGATGAGGCTGCAAATGTAATTCATGAAAATTGTATTAAACTGATCGAGCACAGCACGAAGCTTTAGCTAGAATGTATTGCATCTGTGAGCTCCCCCTAAACATTAAAAGGAACTGACTTAGTGACTCATCTTTTCATGTATCATATCATCCATCAGATAACAACATTTGCAGAAGCACAGGAAGAGGAAAGATTATTTTGATGTCTTCTGCAGCATGCAGCATAGATCTGCTTTCTCTTTTTCCCTGGTCTCTTCCCTGTCTCCAACTCTGTGTCTCTCTCTTTTCCAATTTATCTGGATTAAACAAGTCTCTGATTATTCTTTATGCCACTGCAAATAAAGTCATTTTCAGAAACAGATGTCGAAAGAGCCCAGTGAAATAATCCTGGAGGCAGATGCAGTCTTCCATAAGCTGCCAAGTGCATGGTGCAATCAAAGTGATGAAACAAAATGGAACAGGCTGCAGAAAAAGTAATTAAATTATAGTTCCATTGTAGAAGCACATTTTAAAATTACTGAGATTCAGAGCCCATAATGCTGGTATTATAGTTGAAAGAATACTTGCCATGGGTCATGAGCATTTTTTTTTAACAGTTATTAATCATGCTTGACTGGAAAGACATGTGTAACCTACAACAAGCAGTGGCTGTAGTTGTGCCAAAGGAAGCTTTTGTTCCCTGAAGAGAATTGTATCAAAGGCCAGTGTGTCCTATTATTACGTGTGCAATAGCAACGTGCAGAATCTGAAACGGGCTTTTCAGATTTCAATACAGAGCACTGGAGGGGAAAAAAGAAAACAAGTATTGTATCTCTTTGAATACTATATGACCTCCTTTTCCTCTTACAAAGTTAACTTACTTACTGACTAAATAATAGTAAAAAAAAATTCTAAAATATCCCTTCCCCCCCCTAACTTCAGTAAAAATAATTCCAGTGCTCTAGTATAAATGGAAAAGAGACTGAAAATGTACAGTCTTGAAGACTGCAGATTAATAAGACTTCATGAGTTCATTTGCCTCTGTTTCCTTTACATTAGATGGGCAGTAACTAAGATTCACCTCTGTCTTTCTGTCATTCTTAGTTAGTAAGTTTTTTCTGTTCTCCTCTCAATAAATTCTGTATTCTTTTTCCACTTCTCTTTTTTTTTTTGATTGTTTGTTTTTTTGGGTTGGGTTGTATTGGGATTTTTTGTGTTACTATGGTTATGGATTGTCCAGATGCAAATATAAAATAGGAGATGGTTATGTGAACATAGTTGCTTCCTCTTCCCCTGCTTCAAAGTGCAAGTTTTCAACTTTAATTTGTAGTCTGGACCATTCCCAGGTGTTTTGTATCATCAGGGCCTTCCAGATGCAACTTATTTTTAAGAACTGGATTTCTCAGTTGTTGTATTTGTATTATAAATATTGCTTGCATTGTAGAACTACTGTCTTTTTTTCCCCACTGTGTTACTTTTTGGGTTATTATCTTTCTGCTCCTATTTGAGTTCTCTCTTTAGTGTCTGCAGTCCGTCCGAGTGGCAGTCATTAATACAATGCTAATACCTCTTCTAGTTACTGATGTAGACACTACCAAAACTTTAGTAATGCTTTTTTTATTATTTTAGAGGGGCTTATTTATTTATTACTAATCCATTCCTGGGTATATATCCACAGTATATTTGTGGCATTTCTGCAATAAGTCAGCAATTCCCTTCTCTTTATCTTTACTTTTTTTTTTTTTTTTGAATGAACAAATGGATCACTGTGGTCCCAAGCCGAAGGTGGGCACCATCAAATCATTCCCATTAGCAAAGGTCCTGTCTTGTTTTCATAAAGAACATAGAGCACCAAATTACACATCTGGTTATGTCCATGAAAATCTGTAAAAGGTAGCAGGGTTGTATATGAGCCACAAAACTACTGAAGCAGCTGTGGAAAACAAAATGAAATGTGTGTTCTGTGTCTGCTTAAAGCACCTCTTGTTGGGAATATCTCTGCATCTGGGAGCTTTTTCAGTGATTATATTAGTTCACTTTCAGAGTCCCCTCCTCCTGCTTTGCTCACTCGAGGTTATCACTGGGAGAAAAGGCTCCCAGTGACCTGCATTGGAACTGTGACTTGCACCTCTGCTTAGTCTGTGTCTCAGTGAAACTTATGTGAACCTGACACTTTGACATCCCTGTATCTCTAAAAAATGTTGGAAGTGTTTGGGAAGCCTGTGTACTTTTATGCACATATATACAACTATGTGTGAATGCATGTGTTTGTATGGAAAGGGACTGAAGGTTAGACAAAAAGGCATTTCATGAGGCTGAACAATTTGGTGAAGCAAATGAGTTGTTTATTCAATAATAGGTGCTTTCTAAAGGTTCCACAGAAGTAACAAATGCATGGATAGAGCCAAATGCAGTGCTACAGCAAGATATAGTGTCTCTCTTTACAGCTGGCACTTTAAAGTCACTAATAAACTATTTGATGTTTTTCTTTGGTTTTGAATACTTCATCAATTAGACTGGCTTTTGAGTTTTAAAGATTCTCTTGGTTTAAATCAGTGACAAAAATATTGATTTAAGCGGCTTAAAACTTGGCATGTGTTTGGCTCTTTACTCTGAGTATTGACTGCCCATAAAAGACTCATTTATCGTGGGCTGAATGTTGTTTTTTTTTGATTGGGTGGGGGTTTTTTGTTAAATCTGGAACTTACTGGATTTTCTTACCTACTCCATAGTCATTAATTTCACAGTGAAATATGTGTAATGCTCTGTGTTTTGACTAACCATCAAATGGTTGAGAACTTAAATATTCAGGTTGTGGCTTTTGAAGGCAACACTTCCAGTACCCTGGCAGGACATTGCAGCATTGCTTTTTGTTTTCTCCTTTTATCCCTATGACTGATGGAAGTCTTTGCAGTGCTCAGCCGTGTTTGCAGCTGTTACAGCTGTGCTGCTGTTGGACCAGTTTGTGAGACAATTCCATCTTTGCCTCAAGCGAGCACAAGTGTGGTGTCCCAGGAGGGAGCCTGTGCCTCACACTCCAGAGGCTGGTACCCATCCCCTTGTGACAGAAGGATGGGAACTCATCCTCTTCCCTTTCTGAGAGGCTGGGTAAATTCCCCTCTCTTTAAATAAGTGTTTATTTTATTCATCTGGGAAGCTTGAATGGATTTTCAAATCACAGCCTTGTAAATAACTTAATTAAGGTGATGGCAAAAGGGATATTTTTGCTTGGTTATGTCAGAGGTTCAATTATGTAATTATGTCATATTTTATGTTTAATGAAGTGAATTGTATCATTATTTTCATTATTAGCCTCATTTCACAGACCAACAATGATTTTTGTGGTTTGAGTGAAACAACTGACTCATGTTTCTCAAACCAGATATGTCTAGAAAACATTTAATTTACAAATAGGTTGGACAAAGATGTGTTCTAGGACAGATATCACTTCAGCACTGATGAAACCCCAAATATATTTAAATATCTGTTTGTTCTGTGCCCAGTGGGAACATACTTGATGAGTTAATGTTTCCTATTAAAGAAGCTTCTGTATTTCCTTGACTGTTCTTCTCGTTTGGGGAATTTTTTCGTTTTATCAGTAAGAAACTGTCTGTACTCCTGTATGTACAGGCAGAGAAAATTATGGATGCCTATGTCTATGAGACTGTTTCTACTGAAGATAAAAGTCTCATTTAAAAAATCATTCTGTTCTTAATATTTGCTTATTAGATTACACCCCAGAAATTTGGTACATAATGTTTTAAAATTTGTCCACATCTGTCATGTAAAAAAATATATCTTACTTGCTTCTCAGCATTTAACCATATTCTACACATATATGCATACTGTGTTGAAATTTCTCTTTTTATTCTATGTATGTTCATAAATCTTCCTTTAAATATATTGGAAATAGACTATGTGAACAATTTCTCTGATCTCTTACACATTTTAAAAAGTAGGAAAGAGAACATCTGTTTAGGCATGATTCTCTTACTTTTGTTGCAAGTACATTTATTTTTAAATCAACAAGTAAAGCTGTTGCTTTACTTGTTTTAAATTATATTAAGGTAAATTTACAATTTAAACACTATTCCAGAATGAAATTATATATTGAAGAAATGTCAGTCATTCATTTGACTTTAGGAGGCAGAGATTATTTAACAAATACACCACACATTCACAATGTTTAGGTCATCAGAACGTAGGGTTTTTCCAGGAATAAGTCTGGACCAAAAATCTGTTCTTATATGGCAGGCCATACTTGTAAGCAACTCTGTGCTGGACAGGCCACTATGCTACTTGTGATGGCTATCTGTTCAATTTTTTCTCACCTTCCCAGTGACTTATATGTACACTTCTTTATTAGATTTATTATCTCACACCATATGGAATGATTAATCCAAGTTAGTTGGAGTGTCTGTCCTTAGTCAAACATAAGCAAGTAAGGCAAAATTTCTGTTTGAAAAAAGCAACATAAAAAATCCCGGAGGTCTGAGAAACATTGTGCTTTTACTTGGGGGTTTGGAGCCACAGGATAAACTGGCAGTTAAAGCAGATTTTATGCTTAAAGCTATGATTAGAGCTTTAGATTCCTTGAGAAATAACTGGTCAGCCATGTGCATAAATTGTCTTCCCTGATGTTGCAAACTGGCAGGTTCGTGATGAAGCTTACAATTCAATTCATTAGGAAAGGAAAGAAAGCACCTTGTGTTCTGCTCATCCTCGAATCCTCTTGGAGAATATTCCTACAGAGTAATTTATAGTGGGCTGCTTCAGCTTTCTTGTGGAAGCATTTAGGTTGCATTAGTCCAACACGTCAGCTTCTGTTGACAAGGGCTTTTATCTGCCTGGCTTTTGCACATATGCAGAAGTTGGCTACTGGGTTTGTACAAAGTATTGGCGTGCTTACTCCACTGCTTGTCTTTTAGTTCATGGGGAATTGTAAAGATGCTCTCTGCATTTCTGCCAGGGTAATTCTTTCCAGAGTAATCGCAGAAAGAAGGGGAAAAAATTAGAAAGATGGAAGATACCTTTGGCAAAAGAATCACTGTGTTCTGCATAGCCTGGAAATTACTTTATTCCCTCAGGTCCAAGATCTGTTTGGCATTTGCTGAATACCATTATGTAGCTTTTCTAGATTTCCTCATACTTCATTTCCAGACATTTGATAGCATTTATTACCTGTTTGGCATGTTGTGCTTTCGATATTTCGGCAGTTGTAGCTGTCTGTTCATGCACGGAATAATATTTTGACATTAATTTATGTTAAGTAAGTAATTTGTCATTAAATGTTGATAGCAGAAAATTTGTGAACAAGACAATAGTCTTTATTCTGCTTCTGTGATTTTTTTTCCTCCTGTAATAAACTCAGAACATCATGCTGTTTATTCAAAAGGCTTTACAAAAAAGCATTATTAGTCGAAGAGTCAATAAATATATTGCTGTTTACTTCCTTTAATAAATCAAAAGGGAACAACCAGTGTAATTGCCTGAAGCATATGCTTATTGACTAGCGTGGGGAAAAGTGGTCCATTTTAAGAGCAGGACTCATATACATCAAGTTCAGCAGCATAACATTCATCAGTTGAGAACAGAAAAAATAAGTCTCTAATCTTTTGTTGTTCTCTTCAAAGATTATTTGACATCCAGTGATCTTCAGCAAATGAGATGTCAGTTGAATGGGGTGAGGGCATTTCTCGTTTTAGGGAGAGCACAAAGGCAGCTGCAGGGAGAGCACAAGGCAGCTTCTTCTATAGATAGGATAAGGTTCTTCCTCCAGCAAAACACCATCAAACGTTCAAGGAAAAGCCAGTGTCACTTCACATACTTCATAAAATTACATTCAAAAGGCAGCATTCCTGGAATCTTGCCAGTTTTTATACTTGCAACTGCCTATAAAAGTGGTTCTGTTATTTTTTCATCCTGTTCTTTTCTTAACGGTTTCACATCTTTGGCAAAACTACTGCTTCCAGCTATCTGTACTAACTACAGAGCTTAGCATATGACAGATAAAAAGATTTTTACAATAATTAGTAAAAGGAGCACAGGCCTTGCTAAGCTATGTGACTGCCTTTTGTTAGTAGCTGTTAACTGGTGGAATAATGTGTTGCTTTTCACTTTGACTTTTGAGCTAATATTTCACCACTTAAACCCCACCCCACAACATGTATTTTGTGTATCTGTTTGTGTACTCAGTTACTGCTCTCTAAGTGGCCCATATTCAGCTTACTTTTATTAGTTGTTATTTATATCTCCTTGATCATGTAATTTGTGAATTTTCTGAATCCTCTTTCTCTCTAGTGTTTCTTTGAATTTCGTTCTAGAGCTGTTCTTTTATCTTATTTTACCTTTTTAACAAAAACCCATTGTGCTAACTGACACATGCAAGCTTTGTTCTGGTAACGCAGAGAATTAATTTTCTCATTTCTGGATTTTTGGATTCACACCAACTATCCCCCGACTTAAAATGGGCCATGATATAATGATTTAAAGGAGCCAGGATCTGCAGATCTTGTTCTCTTCATGAAAGATTTGGAGATTAGCATTAAATCTATTTTGGGGATATAAGTTATAAGGATGTGAATAAAATGTATAATCTTATTCCTTTGTGTAGAGTCCTCTCTAGTAATTTGGGAGATGGAAGTGATAAAGTAGAAAGGTTGATACTGCACCTGCTTCTTTAGCTATTGTTCATTAATCAGGCTCTCCTGGTGAGGCTTCTGTGTAAAATGAGTGCTCCAAAGCCTGATTTCTCCTTTTGCAAATAGTTATTATTGGGAGAGAAATCCTTTGAAAAGGTGTCATTATTATTACTGTTATGTTACTGTGGGCTTCCTTTGAGCTTTTTGTTCTTGGTAACCTCACAATATGGTTTAGTAACAGTGGATGTCTTTATCCTTCAGTTGACACAGAAACTGAACAAGTATATGTTTAGCAAATATCCAGTTGTCTTCTTTTGCTTCAGCTGAGAGTGTAAATATTGTCTGATCATTATCTTTTTTAATAATTTCTGAAAAAATATTCCTTGAAACAAATTAATACAACTGCAGCTGAGCTAGTTTTGCTCTGGATTTCACCTACAGTTGTGGTTGTTGGGGTTTTTTTGGGGGGGAGGTTGGAAGGAGTAACGTCTGACAGTGGTTTTTGTTAATTACACTGTTTAATCCGTGAGCATCCAGAGATGTTACTTTCAAGTGAAAAGACATAGATAATAGCTGCCTAGCTTATCAAGGACCTTGGAAACAAAGTAGTCATCTCCTCATTTGATAGTATGAACCTTTCTGTGGCAGACAACTTGTTTCTAATTTTAAGCCTTACTGTATGGCTAGATATGTCGTTTCGACTGATAATGTCATCAGTTCTTGTCCTGTGGTAATTTTCTCATGTTCCTTATCCCTTCCTGTGTTCCCTCCAGTTTAAATGAAAGACTAAAATCGTAAGTAGCATAAGTTTTCCTCTGAAAAACTGTGCTCTGCTAAAAAGCACAGGTTGTTTCTCCTCATCGTGATCCCCAGCAGTGTGTTTCTTGCAATTTCTGGGAGGTTTCCCACCACCTGGAGTCTTCTGTTCAAGAGGCCTTAGCTACAGCCTTTTCATGACTTCCTGAGTTTCAGTTTCTCTATTCTTTTTTATTCACTCTTGCTATATATGTTTTTTTCCTGGTAATAATATTTATTTTTTTAGTTCTTGCTAATTAGATGAAACTTTCCTCATAACAGTAGTGTGTTGCTATCCCATTTCCAGTCCTTCATAATTCATGATAAATCTCTTTGTTCATCTTCACATTACTCTGCTGATGCCTTGGTCTTTTTCATCCTGTCTTGCCCCCATACCTATGGCTTGATAACTGCCTAGCTACCCCTCCTTTGGGATATTTCCATATATTATGAAAATGACATATTTGCTGTGAGAGACTGGATGTTCTCATGTTTCCTTTATAGAAGTTATTTTTTTCTAAACCTATAGATACATGGAAACTATATGACTGAGTTTAACCACCCTCATGTAAATTAGAAGAGGCTTCTCCTGTATGTCAGTCACAATCATTTTCCCATTCTTTTATCTTTTTTTTTTCCTTCCAGTGGGACAACTGGAATTTGTTCTTTTGAATTTCATCAGTAGATTCTTCCTTGCTTTCTTCATAATTACATTTTTCAGTTGGTGGTGAGGAAACACCGTAATTCAAGAAATTTTGAGGCCCAAACAGAGAATGTTGTGCTGGGTGCTCTGGTCAGTTTCCTCTTTCCCAACAGCTCAGATTTAACAACCATAAAATCAAAATTTCACATAGCAGAGCAGGCTTCCTCCTTTAATATTTCTATGTGGTTCTTACTTCCACATTGATTTTTCTCACATTGCTCCCTGTATCAGCTGTCTGAAGCTTCATTTCTCTCTTTATCCCTGCCTCTCCTCTCCTCTCCTCTCCTCTCCTCTCCTCTCCTCTCCTCTCCTATGTCTTTGCTTTCCAGCACACCTCTATGACTGTGCAGCTCCACCCTGTGCACACTCTCTCTTCCTTCTCCCTTGCATCCTTCTGGATCTTCGAGATGAGTAGCTCTCTTGGCTGATTCACAGATGTCAAATAAATTATTTGGGCTTTAAACTCAGAGATCAGTTGCCTGTTGCCTACCTTGATGCTATGTTTATTTTATTCATCTTTGGTATCCCTGCCTGCTGGTTTCTTCTCCTGCGTGCCTGAAATGGATGCCTTAACATACATATCTTTTTTAAAGCCCTGCGTAGCCATATTCTCCGCAATGGTCTGCTTATTTTCGTGGGGGGAATTAGTAGGCTTGAGGAGTAGGAAGAAAGAGGGGATCAGGAGGTTGACTTTCCATGTCTCAGGCTTCAGGCAGCCATCCCACACTATCCCTTTAGCCATGAGGATTCCTAAACTCCATGTGTATGCGTGTGTGGGGGTTGTGACACTGCCCTTCAGCTGCATAGTTCATCTTGTAGCTTTTATTAATTCACTGAAATCCCTAAGGAATTGTGCTGAGGTTTTGTGGTAGTCTGATGAACATGTGGCTTAGCTGCTTGTTGTTTTATTTGCTTAACCTACCCACAGTTTCAGAAAAGCTGTGTAAAAAAAAATTTATGTAATAAATATTGACCATATAGGATATGTGAGTTTATGCCAGCTTGGGATAGCTAATATTAAAAATGTATAGAAACATATTCTTAAAGATAAAAGGCATTTACATTCTTCAGGCATTTCTACCTGAAGAAAAATATTTGCTTTTTACATGATAAACAGCAGTGGAAATGTCCACAGGACAATGGAAAAGCCCCAAAGGAAGCAAAGGTCTGCAGTTTGCTGGGAACTGTCTGATGTGAGCTACTTTCCTTTGTTCTGTGGGCATGATGCTTTTTGCTTGTTACCTGGAGCTGCAGAGCCCCAGATCTTGGATTTTGTGCATTCTGGTCCAGAGTCCCAAGGTCAAGAAGAGAATGTTGTCCAGCTGTCCTCCTGTCACTGCCAGCTCTCTGCTGAAGGCAGGCTAAAATGCATATACCTTCACTCTTAACACTCAGCCATGCCACTGACTCTGCCTCCCTGCACAGCACTCTCTGCTCACCTGTGGAGTCCCCTGACTTTCCTCTGCCATCAAGAAAAATGTGCAACGCTGATTTTTTTTTCAGTCTGAGGCTCAACTCTCCCAGCCCCCAAGGTGGCCGTGGGACCTCACCACACAGAGCTTGAGAAAGGAAAGCTTTCTGCATTCAGCCTCCTGTTTGCTTGCAGAGGGGCACACACAAGGCAGGAACATAGTAAATTGTTCAAAATGCTGACTTTGCAAAGGAGAGGGAAATTACTTTACCAATTAAATATTCACAATGTGCTTATATATGACAGCAGTAGCTTTATAAATACATGGATGTCTTGATGTTGGGTAGGAGACACTGTGGAGGGAGCCATTCTCTTCCTTGTGCCCCTGATCTGACATCTAATTGCCCACAGAGACAGATATCAGCGTGTTTGCAACGTTGTCTGTAGAAAAAATTGCTGTAATTAGTTAAAAGTAAAAAAGTACAACAATGCATTTCATTTTAATCTGTCTTTAAAAGCAAAACATCCTGGTCATTAACAGTGCTGTAGGTTTGCTTTGTAAAGGTGTAAATGTTTTACCCAGAATATTTGCACTCTCAGGACAGCTGAGGCAGATGTGAATGACCTGGCATAGTAAAAAGTCTTGTCTCTTCGTGGTCTATGTATAGGTTTAAAATATTCTTCCTTAGCATGTGTGACTGCCTTTTTTAATTAATCCTTTTGTGTCTAACACAGCTGCCTAACTCCTTGCAGGCACACACACTCCCAGCCCTCCCCCAGACATCTGTTCTGATTCTCAGTGCCAGGTGCCAGAGTTTAAGCTTGTTGGGAGGAGGGACAGTGACAAAATCCTTCATAAAATAATAGCAATGTTGTTTTTAACAATATTTGTGGTGGAATTTAATTTCTAACCTCTGGGTTTTTGAAAATAAGCCAAAAGGTGTTAGCCTTTCTTACTGATTTTTTTTTTTTTCAGGTTTTATCTGGAAAAGGTCAGGCTTGGGTGGAGACTGGTTTGTTGTTGGGGTAAAGATTTTCCTCCATACTTTTTTCCAAAGGGATGTTGTAGCATCCCAGTAGTAAAAGGCCATGGCAACTGTAAATCTATTTCTTGTCTAGGATTATTTTTCCCACAAGGGAATGCATCTCATTAGAAACACAACTGAACCTTCATCAGTGAATTTTGATCCACAGAGGTCTTACACACCTTGCTTCTACTTGAAACAGCTGTTCTTGAAATCTTCCAAGCGTGTCCTAAAGCTGCCATCGGTTTCTAGAGGTTTCAAATAGCCAGTGCTGCTCCAGTACAGTCCAGAATGCCGAGGTCTGGGCTACTGTTTATGTACCAAATTGCTGTTGTTTGGCCTTTTGTGTTTGGTTGGGTTATCTCTGACAGAGCAAAAAATACTGGTCTGTCAGCCAGGACATTTCCCTCAGCAAGGGGCAAGTGAGCAGCATGAGACCATTCCCTTTCTCAGTCTGGGAAAAACCACAGTCATCTCCTCTGCTCCAGGCTCTGAACTTGTCAGAAGGGGCTGTCATGGTCATCCAGTTGCAGGTTTTCCCCTGAGTCCTGGTCTAATCTTAAACAAGCAGAGTACAGCTGATGCCTTTCTCTGCTATTCCACAGGATCCGCTGTGGAACATTTTCCTCTCACCTTCTTGCACTCATGGTCCATCTGAGACATGGCCAGGCTACTTCTGTTTTCTGTCTCTCACCCAAGCACCTGGCTTCTTGTCTCCCTTTTTCCATCGGGATAGGGAATATGTAATGTAAATTATAAGCCTAGAAATGTGAAATAAATGGATTTATATCAGCAGCTGTGGTCTAAGGGGTGGAGCACATGGTGTTAAATACCCTGAGTCCATGCAGGGTCAGGAAAAATCAGGAAGGTGGACAGAGGAGTTTAAGTTGCTCTTTCTCACTCTTCATCTCTTCTTAGGCTTGCAGTCACTGAAAGCACAGGAACTCTCTCTGGCCCTAGTATTTCTGCAGAGGCTTGAGAGAAATCTCTGCATCTCCCACTGTATTTCGCAGGGGCAAAAATGTCAGGAGTGGCTTGGCTGCTAATGAGCCCCAGCTGAAATGAGCAGTTTCAGCTTCAGAGGAGTGACTTGGTGTGATGGTCTTCAGATAACACACACAGGGCAAAATGTGTAACAAGGGGAAATGTCAGTGAGCAAATTTAGGGCAGATAGAGTGGAGCACGTTTTTCCACACTAATACTAAATGTGTGAGACCACCACTTTTGGAGATCAGATGTATGGATTCAAGAAGGCAATGGACAGGTTCATGGAGCTGTCCGCCGATGGCTATGGAAAATGCAGGTCTGGAGGCAGTCTCCCAGGGTACCATGAATCACTGATTGCTGTCAGCTCAGCAAGTCCATCAGGAATCCCTCCACACGTTTCTTGTGCTCTTTCCTTAGGAATTGCTGTTGATTTCTCTCACATATAGCATGTTCAACCAAGGGGGGCTTTACTTTGGTGCTTAGTGGCCCTTAGGATAGAGCTTAACTAAGAGGGGAAACAGCCTCATGATACTTCCTCCAGCATTTTTAGGAGAATGATCCCATAGGCCCTTCCAATTGTTTGGTCCCAAGCCTGCAATCTTGGCAAGGCGAGAGCATCCTGCCAAAACAGTGAAACACTGTTGTACACTCCAGAACACAAAATGGGTGTCCCTAGGAGTGCTCATTAGCCAATGCCCTATTTATATATTGTGCAAGGCAAATTTTTGGGAAGCCCAAAGATGCAAAGCTAATAGGGTTGTTACAGAGACGGGTAGCAAAAAGGGATGGTTACTGAGAGGCATGATGTCTGTTTAAGGGTTTTATGCTCTATAAGATAAGCCTGAAAAGGACAAAACTAAATAAGGAGTCACTAAGCCTTTTCTACTACAGGATTTGCCTGCCCTTGGTAATATTCCTTCCTGCCCGCACTTTTGTTTGTGCTGATAAATGTCCTTGCATTAATAAACTCATAATGCATCTTGTTTATCCCTTCAAAGCCAGCCCTTGCAGCTTTCATTAGCATTTTAGGATATTTATGGCTTTGTAAATGACTGAAAATCTGCAATTTGTCATTAGGAATTAAGAAAAAAATCTTCCTTCCACTTAAGGCTGAAGCTCAGCTTTGGCCTTTGAGGGACTGAGCCACCTCTGGGCCTCATAGACAAAAACTAAGTCAGACAGTGCCCAGATTTACAACAGCAAGTGGCTCTTAGTTATTCAGATGTCTTTGATAATGTGTCATCCGCTGTTGCTGGCAGGGATCAGTGTTTAGCCTCAGAATTAATTTCTCTCTAGCTGGAGAGAAAACAAAAATATCTCTTCTGCAAAAAGAGAAAGAGGTAGTGACAAGGAGAGAAATGAAAACAGCACCAGTCACATGTAAAAAAATGCATGAATATGTGTATATATGTGTGTATAGCACATACACATTGCAAAGGTTAACAAAGTGCTCTTCAGAAGAAAACACTCTGAAGTGTTTCTCTATTTCACTCTGCCGTGCTCTGTACTTTTAACTTTGAAATACAGGAAGTTAAGAAAATTTTAAAGGTTTCAAAAGGGAATTGGAATCTTGTAATTGGTGAAGGGCTAAAAAGTTGGATGGGGAGGGATAATAATCAAAGGACCCTTTTCAGCGCTAAACTGTAGTCCAGAAAATCAAAGGAAGGAATGTTAATTGGTTTGTACAACATGATATTCTCAGTTCAGACTAGCTTCAGCCACTCAATGGTACTTTTTTTTTCCCTTTCTCTCTCTCTGTAGGTTGCTTAAGTGAATAGAAGGAAAAAAAAAAAAGAAAAGAAAGACGAAGCTACTTTCAAGTATTGAAGATACAAGGCCAGGATGAACACGAAGGACGGAAAAGTGTCTGAAGGAGGTCTCAATGTCACGCTCACCATTCGCCTTCTCATGCATGGCAAGGTGAAGCCTTTCCTGGTGCCTGTGTGTTGAGTGTGTGTGCAGCTACCAGCAGAGCCTGGCGGTAACGCTGACAGAGGGTCTGCTCCTCCTCCACCTTGAGTCAAAAGCACAATTGCCACGGCCAAAAAATCACCCCCTGCTTTTCAGGGAATCCTGCTGGAGTTCACACTGCAGCCCCAGCTCATTGAAACAAACCCTGCCTGTAACGAACCCATTTTGAGCGGATCCGGCGGCAAAAAAAAAAAAAAGGGAGTTCTTCCATTGATAGTGAGCCAAATTGGGCAGACCCTTGCAGGAGGCTGACCTGCATACAGCTCGCCTTTCTCAGCATTTGCTGGGCTTTGCAGGCTTTTTATAGGATACCAGAACACTGACTCGGGTGAAATAATTGCCACAGAGTTTCTGTCTATTTCTGTTGAATGTGAACACGGTAGAGTTCTTCCTTATTCTGGTGTAACATCTCATCATTGTGAGTCCCCTGATATGTCCAGGTCTCCTGCAGGTTGGGTTGGAAAGTTGACTCTCATTTCCCTTCTGCCAGTGCAGCACTTAAAGCATGTAGATAAGGGGAAAATCTGTGCCGTAGACAAAGTGCCAATTCAGTATTGTCAGCCTTAACAGTCTGGTCAATGCTTATTTCATGTTGAGAGATCATAAAGTGGACTTTTCACACATTTTGTAGGTTTTTTTGTATTTTTTGCATCCGGCAACTCCAGGCATTTTTAAGCTTAATGAATGAATGTTATAGAAAGGGAGTGGTTTGGTCTCTTCCTTAACAGGGAAGAGTGAATACATATATATATTATTCTGGAAATCAAATTTTTATCTATAAATCTAAAAAAGTGTTTTTACTTCTAGAGTTTAATTTTGTAACTAAAATACTTCTACATTTTAAAATAGTGCATGTTTTCAACCTATGGCATGAGCACATTTATGATATACCCATAGCACAAATAGGACACTAAGGTATCTCCTGCTGTATTTTACTTTACAGAGAAATGTGAGGGGGTACAGCTTAAGTTTGCAAATTAAAAACCTCAGAAATTAGGTTATGTCAGATCAAATTATGTTTTTTCTCAGAAATCATCTAACCATTTTGTTTGATTTTTTTCCCCCAGAAATATTCAGCTTCAGGCAGGCATCTGGTGTGTAAATCTGCATCTTAAATAGGGATCTGTCAAACAAATTTATTAACACTCTCTCTCACAAAACCCACCTAAAATCTGTACACGTGTCTGTGCTCAAAATTAGGTTTTCCGAGTTTATTCTACTGGGTTCTGGTCCCAATCCATTAAAGCATTTGAACACATACTTATCCCAGTGGGTATAAGCTGCCCTACTGGTTGCAGTCAAATTCCCATGTGCTTAGGTGGTGGTGTTTTGGGCTTTTTTAGTAACTGTCAGACAGCTCTGCTTGTTTCAGAATTGTGCCTTTAAAGCAAAAATCAAGTATCTGTCATTTTCAGAACATTTTAGTTAAACAGTGGGCTAGTATTATTGGGGTTTTTTTAAATCAGAAATGAAATCAGATAAAGTTCATTTTCTCTGTTATACCATCATTGATCGTGTGGGCAAGCACTTTTAACATTAATGGATGTTATGTGTCCAACCTTCAAAGCATATGTAGCCCCAAGGGTCTAAATTAAACGCACAAAAGCTACAAAGTTCAAATTTTACCTGGATCTATGCCATGCGTCCTCAGTTAACAAGGCACTATGGGTATTCTCTTAGCTCCACTATGCTCTAATCATGTATCCTATTGTGCCTAAGTATTGGAAAGAGTACATTAAATCAGAATTTATTTTGGTGATAAAAGTCAGATGCTTTCCATTTTTGTGATGTCATTTCTATGATTTAGAAATAATACAGAGGAATGAAGGATGTCTGAATCAATATGAACTCAATGTGAGAAGGCATTCTGAAAGCTGTAAGTGCCTCTGGAAAAGAAGAAACATTTCTAGACTCTTCTTTGAGATTTGTTGTGGTAATTACTCAGTGGAAATGGCTGATTTCTAATTAGTATTTCTAGACAAAAGAGTTTGTCTAGAAGCAGAAGTTGGTCTGTAGATAACTGATCATAACTTGAGAGAGAAGGGGGAAATAAAAAAATGTTTTAAAAATAACAGTAGCAAACTGGATTCAGTTATTTTTAAATTAATATAATTTTAATGTTATTTATTAATGCATTGCATGGAAAAACAAGGATCTCTCCCCACTAGCCTTAACTCTCTGTGTCTAAACCATTATTACCAGTGTACCTTTGCATAAGGAAGGCCTATGTTCTTTGTGTTGTTTGCATGCATTTTGATTAGAAATCCATAACTTGTGCTACTGTGCTAGGTTATCTTGGCTGTAAGTCCTGCAGACGTAGGAAATTTTCAGCATGTACTTTTCATGTGATTTGTATAGAGGCTTTACGTCAAGAATGGACATCTTAATTAGGCAATTAAGGTAAATTCCATACCTGCAGAAAATTAATGGACAGACCTCTGCAAGATGGTAATGAATATAAAAAACACCACAGCAAACAAATTAGGTGGCAAAAACAGAAGACAACATTATCAAGTGGTGAAAGATAAACAAATAGGAAAGTCCTGAGCCCTGGGAGAACTCAAGGCCAGTGCCTCCCCAGTGCAGGTAGGACACCACTCACCATCACTTTTGCTTTATCTTGCATTGTGGGGAGCCCCTGTACATCCAGCTGAGCTCCTGCAGGGCTTTGTACAGCTCTGGCTGAAGAGGATGAGATGGCCCCTGGGAGCACAGCCACTCAGCCACAGCATGGCAGGGTTTGGGAGCACTCAGCTGGCCACAAGGCAAGGCACAGCCTTGATAGTGTTGTGGCAGAAAACATGGTGTTATGGGAGGGCAGCAATTTTTTTATTGGTGGAAGTGGAAGAAGAAGTTGTGCAGGCCCTGCAAAAAGCCTGCCACTGTGAGGTACAAAATGTTAACCTCAGGGTAACCTCAGTGTTTCCAGGGCCTAGTATGAAACGTGTCCTCCTGAGCTGGGACTTCAGAGATTTTGTGATGGTGTAAGATGAAAGGCCTACTTTTCATCCTGTGCCATGTTACATCAGTGAAAAAGTTATGATGGTGTTGCAGCCCTGAAAAGAAATCATGAGCAGCACAAAACATTTGTCACATTTTCTTGTGATGAGTTAGAGGGCAGACATTGGTGAGGATGCACAAGGACAGTGCTTAGGCATTCCTTGCATCCACAGAGAAGCCACTGTCCGTGTTTGCAGGAAATCTCAAAAGCAAGATTAGGAAAAACTTGTTACGAGGATGTGTGAGGAGGAGAGGAGGCTGCCTGGGCCATCCATCACTGAAGGTTTCTAAGGACAAGTCAGATAAAACTGAGTTCATCCTGTAAAGCTGCACTTCATAGGTGCTGCAGTCTCTGCTGCTCAGCATCTTTTTGCCCAAGTTACCTGAACGCTGCTCCAGAAAGGTCAGAAACAGAAGAGCCTTTTGAGGGACGTGCAACTGGATGTACAGAATATGTTAAATAATGCAGATACGCATTTTCATCCTTTATTAATGAGAAGGATGCACCACATTAAGAAATAAAGCTGTTTCATACATTTCAGTGGAGAAAAACAGAGAATATGAGTTGAGGCTGTTTATAGTGCCCTACTTTTGTATTTTCAATCTGATTCTTGTTGTTTCTTGAAATAAAACAAGTAAAATCACGGTGTAGGACAAAGATGTGAATGAATATGGGTATTTTATTATCTTTGTCTACTACAAAAGTATGATTTCTGGGCAAGACTGGAGTATTGAAGGAATTGCAAGATTTCTGCTTCCAGCAAAGGCAAAAATAGCAATATTTGCCCAGATCAGGTCAGTTTTTGAAGGGTGTAGGGAAGGCAAATGGAGTGTATGTGCATTCATAGGCAAACAACCCCCAGCCGTTAGAGCCCTCTGTAGGGATAGGCAGAACTCAGGCCCCAAAAGAACTTCATCTTTTACTTTTTCTTCCTTTCTGAATTTTTGTCAAGATAAAAATTGTTTTGGCTCTTCGCATGTTACAGGGTATAGGTGTAGAGCTCCACATTTCTCACCATTCTTTGCTCACCTTTTGCTGAATTTTCTATCGCATGACTTGTGGTTGACTTTTTCCCCTTGCTTACTGCCACAGGTAATGAAGTTGAAAGACTGGAAAATTGTAGCCTTGCCCACAGGTATCTGCCAAAATACTGTAGCACTTGACATCTGCAGTGTTCTTGATTTATTTTGGTCAGTTCGTGGCCAGAAAAAAAGTAACTATTGAAAAGGCACCTATTTTGATTATATCGGATAATAATTACGTGATTTTGGACTAGTTTTGTACACATCCAGTGTTAACAGGATGATGAAGACCCTGGAAACTCACCATTAAAGGTTAATTTTAGATCTGGATGGTAAAGAGACTGTGCCAGTAGAAAGATCTTAAATCTCAGGAAAGCAGCTTAATGGAGATTTAAAAGCCAGGTCCATGAGGTGGAACAGGAGAAAATGTTTAAATGGGCCAGCATAGAAAGGGCAGCAGGTCACAAATACACTATGAGATCCACCTCCATCTCATAGTGGTGGTGCAAGAATCTCTGCTTCCGCCCTCCACTACAAACCTGCAGGAGAAATAATGCATTGTTTCCAAAGGCACTGTGGGAATGTGTGCACTGATAAAATCATATTGGGTGCAATGAAGTCTGCAAGAAACCAAAGTAGAATATAGTAATGTATTGAGTCTGAGAAATCTTTCAGAGAAGGAGTATGGAGTTCAGCAATAAAAACCAAAATGGATTAATGAAGTCGGATGGTTAGGAAATAATTTACAGGTAGGATGAAGGAGTGAAGGGAAAACTGGCGGGGAAGTAGGACTCTTGCCAAATACTGAGAGGTGTAAATTGGAGAGTTGAGGCAATTAACTGGAGGAGGTAATTTAGAAGATACATGTTCACTGACAGAAGGAAGTCTGGAAAGCATAAAAGGCTAAAAAGCATCAGATGCAGCAGTGTCTAGAGAGTGGCACATTTGGGATATGCTAAGTTGGAGAGGAAAGCTATTGCAGCAAAAGTGTGGGCAATTTTGGATGTGAGGCATTGGTGCATCATGGGGCAAAGAGAATGTAATTATCTTACTGCTCTTCTGGCAGAATCACACCTGCAGTTCTGTGCTCAGCAGCAGGTGCCACATGTCTGAGTGATGGTGAAGACTGAAAGAGTGGGAATTCAGAAAAATAACAAAAGTTTTAGGAGACTGAGGAGACTGTGCCTAGCTTTCTTCAGGCATTCTCATAAATAGAAATGTTATGAAGTGTAGCTATTTTGAATGCTGCAAGTGCTTGTGGCTGAAAATAATAGTATAAAATACTGTTTTGAAAATAGATCTAATAAGAGATTCCCAAGAATAGATTCTGGTATGGAGATTTTCATTATGTTCTGTAAGTCTCCTGTGCAAACTTTAAACATGTCTAGGAAAGAGTAGCAATGTACTATTAGATTGTATAATTTGCATTGATGGAGGAAAGATATGATGACTGAGTGAAGCTTTTCTTTCCCTGATACCACTTGCTCAATGACACATTTCTCATTCAGCAGTAGTGAATTAGATGTACCTGCAATCAAATGTTTGGATTTGGACAAAATCCTGAGTGCCTTGATTTTTAGGCACTAAGCTTCCAGTACTTACAGCTTAATTTTACATTCCCTGAGGAACTCAGGGTATCTGAGTTTGAAATATTTCAGCAGGATCAGTGGGTGATTTGTGCCACTGGAAGTTCTGGTGATAGTGTCCTGCATCCAGCTTCAGTGGTGCCTTTCAGGCATGTTGATGATACTTTGTGGTGCTACTTACAGAATTTTAACAAGTAAAAGAAAGAAAATTTTGCCTCAAAAAGTGATAGCTTGCACTTAAAAGCTCAAATACAAAATAAAATCATGAAGAAAAATTGCCTTTTTCATTAGTAGAGATAATACCGTTTTAGCATCAGGGATTTCTTCTAGTGGCCACTTTTTTCATGCCTGCTTAATTGCCTCCCTGAAAGACCCTAAAGCAAGTACAGAAATTAATTTTCCCCATCTTAAAGGCAATGACCTTATCCTTTTCCATTCTATATTTTTTACTTTTTGAAATACAGAATGCAACAACGTAACTTTATGAATCACCTTGTCAGTAATACAATCCAAGCTATAAAATGCCAATCAAGCCAGTGTTTGTTCTATTCTTTGCAGTTTCCACAAACACTGTCAGGGTATTATGAGGATTGACTGTCCTGCCTATTGCTATTATAGCTCCTGTTTTGTTTGCTTGCATTACTGTGATATCTGAGAGCCCTGCTCATGGAACAAAACTCTGCATGCAAATGCACAGCAGAGGATGGATCTCCTCTCAGTGTGTTTGTAGGAGCAGCCAAGATAGTCTCACCTAGCCTCAAAACTCAGCAAAAACAAAGAGAAAGGGTTCCCCCAGCCCTTGGGCACTCTCTGCCCCCGAAAACAATCTCCATAGCTGAGTGTTCCCACTTTTACCAAACCAAATCTCTTCATTGGTCCAGGACTGTAATGAACAGAGAGTGCAGAAGGCACAAGCCCTACTCAGTGCTGCTGCTTCAGCATCACAGGTGCAGGGGCAAGCACAGGGACAAAACTAGTTTTTGGATTGGCTTTGGCAGGGAAGGCTGGGAGCTTAGGTGTGAAACTGAATGTAAGTTGGCTATCCCATCTGCTATCTAAAAGCAAAGGAAAAATGCCCATTGGCACAGCTGCCCCAAAAAAAATGTTAGATGGACTTGTGGAAGATGCTTAATGCTGGAATCTCCATCAGAAAAATAATTTGTAGATTTTCTCATACCCTACCACATTTGCTAGCATAAAATCTGCCTCCGTAAGGAAGGCCTTGGACCAGCAGTGCCTTTCTAAATTAGGGCTGTGAGCATTCAACAGTGACTACTGAAGCATCACCTAGGAACATGAGATCTCCCGTGTCAGTGAGGCTAATCCCACATAATCCCAGAACACAAATCAGATTCTCAGTTTATCCAAGGTAGCCATTTTTTTCCCTGAGGCTGACACATTACATCATGTTTCCAAAAACTGACTTTTCTTCCAGTCTTTTAAAAATGTTGGTGCCCCACATGCTCCATGCTAACGTGTTGTTCAGAACATCTTTGTCAAACATGTTCTTGGGATCTTCCATGCAAGTATGTTCATTAGTTTAGTCATCTGTTTGCCTCTGTCCTCAGGTGAAGGTGAAGAGAATTGAGTTATGTTGTGCCTCTTTATGGATGGGAGAAGGACAACTGCTCTGGGTCTAGAAAACTTTATCAGCACAGCTGTTGTGTGCTGTTGCCATGACCCCTCCTTGTCCTATGACGGATGTGTTTCCCCACCATGGAAGGCTGTATTTCTTTCCTTTCAAAGCTGTTTTTTGTTGGTGTTCTCCAGCCCTACTGGATCTACCTTATCCTTACTTTGTAGAAAGCAGGTTAGCATGTGCAGTCAGAGTACTGCCTGAAGGGATTTCAGGCTTTGGGGTGAAGCCTGTACTTTGTCAGATGTTTTGAGGTGAAAACATATATTCCTCTATTATTTCTTAAATGTGTTTTCCATTTAGATGTTGCTCTGTGTCAGGGATCCTTTGAAGTTTTTGTTCCATTTGCCCATAGCACTGATGATAAAAGCTGAATGATAATAGAGCAGGACCTATGCATTTATATGGTCCCACAATCCCTACTTGTTTTTGTTTTGATTTTCAAGGACTCAGTAATTATTAAACCAGCCTCATACTTAGAAAAAGTAATGGAATTTCACACTTTATGTTTACAGATCAAAAGTTAAACTTTAAACCAAGGTTTGTTACCATTTGTTAAGGCTCTTGTTTCCTTTATATGACTGATTTCTTTCTCTTATTATTCAAAGGACACACCAGATAATTGATTAGGAAATAGATATCTTCTACAGCCAGTTTTATATCTTTGTTTAGTCATTCTTACCAACAGCAGTCCTGCAAAAGCCTTGACTCACATGCATTTTTGCTGCCACTTTCTGTTCTGCTGGTTCTGCCTCGCCTTCACCACAGATGATGCAAAATCTGCAGAAATATCAATTTCTGCTCTTTGATGGGCCCACCACTTCCCAAGCATTCATTAAAAACAAAATTCATCCCATTGTTGTGGATAAGGTGAGCAAATAATATTATATGCTAAATTTCAGCCTGAAAGAAACTATCCCCTGTTTTTACCATTGCTTTTCCTCGAGTTACCTGCAGTTAAGTGCCTGCTTGGTTAGCAATGTACTTCACTGATGCTGGGCAGTCTCCCGGGGTTGTTGATGATGCTCAGTTCTTGTTTTATCTGCTTGATTAGAAAATTCCTGCTAAAGAAAATCATTATGACAGCTCACTCCCCCGGGCTTGAGAATTAACTTTAGGCTATCTGAAATCAGCATGTAGATTTTAGGTTTTACTGGGGTTGTCCAAAGTGACCATTTGAGCACAAGTGCGAGACTCTCCTTGAGATACTGTCACCTTTGGAAGGCATTACCTGGGCTGGGTACTCAGCACCATCTGAAACTCAAGCCCCTTAGATGAATCTCAAGATAGGCACCCCAAGTTGCTATCATTCCTTGAAGGAATGTTGATACCCCTCTGTTTAGTGCCTGCATGTGTATATTTTTACACAAAAATATACACATGTGTTTGAGTATGGATCAGTGAATGCAGGCAGACACACACTTGCAGTATTTTGGAGTCATCCTGTTCATCCAACGTGGGTGCTGTGGCACAGCTGCTTCTGGAGGCCAAGGAGTCTGAGTAGTACCTTAGCTCTGGCATCAGTCTGCCAGATGGGTTGGCTTGGACCTGTCTTTCTCCTACTGAGTTTTAGTTTTCCCCCTTATAACTTATTTTTATGCACTTCTTTTTGATCTGCTGTTGAAATGTGATTTTATGAAACTCGGTAATCATTATCAAATAACTTTTTCCACTGTATTTACATGTGGATGGTGAGTCAATAAATCAGTGTGAATTTGACGATAGTTACTGCTAGCTTATATTCCTGAGCACTGGAAAACAGCAAGTAGTTCAGGAGTTGTTAGAGTATTGTAATAGGCAATTATTTGGTAATGCAGCTAAATCAAACACTTGTCTGACCTGCACTGAGGCTGAACTTGATATCAGCTATAGGACTCCTCTCACAAACTTTGCAGATATTAGTATCAATTTAGGCTGCTTCTGCTGCAGATGAGAAAAGCAAAAAACCCTTGGGAGTACACTTCTTCCCTCCTTCTTTTTGGAACAAAATATCCTCCATTTTCTCTCCCTGGGCTGCAGAGAGAGTTGGTCACCTGACTAAATACTGAACTCCTAACTTGTAATGAACCAGTGCAGGTGACAGACATCTTATGCACTTAACTACAGCACATTTGGTGTCTGGCAGATTAAGAAACATTTGTTGGAGAAGATAAAGCCATCAAAGTAACCTTGGTTAGAAACAACGCTAAAACTTGAGTGTCATAAAAATGGTGTTAGGTATCTCATTTAGCAGTAAACTTATTTCATGGTGATATATGAAACTGTATGAAACAAATATTGGACTGTATAAAGAAACATTAAAGGTTTGGTGAAGTAGCTTTGATAGTTTGAAGAATGAGATTTAAAGAGTCTTTTGATTTAATCTGTGGCTGAAGTAGATTTCTCAGCATAATTAAAGACATGATTTGTTGTCACCAGTACTTTCTAGGAGCTTTACTACAAAAAAGCTAAGGCCCCAGAAAAGTCTGAAGTGACCCACTTAAAAACATTTTGCTTTTTTTGTTTTTATATAATTTGTAGGAAGCAAAATTCTGAAAAAATGATAAATGTCCATGTAGTTAGTGCTTCTCTCTGCCCGTGGACCTTATCTCACATTGCCAAACAGAATCCCATCTCTCAGTGTAGAGCGAAGAGGTGGCATTGGCTTGGATGTTTTGAAACTGCCTTCTTATAGAATAAGCTCTAAAGTCACTGTTTGATGAGGGGGAGATTTGAATTGCTCCGTGGAATCACAGTGGCATTTGCTAGGATGTTCCAAAGAACTGGTCACTAGTCTTACTGAAATATTTTTTCTCAGTGAGATTCACACAGTTTTTTCGCTCATTTATTTCATAGCTTGTACTCTTTGTTAATAAATAACAAGATGATGATTGGTCATGTAGAATTCCTGTCCCTACTGAACTCCAAAGCAAAACTCATACAGAATTCAGTGAAACAAGCAACTTGAGACTATTTTTATTTTATGCTGCTCTTTGCTTGTTTAAATTCTCCTAATTTCCTTGTTGGAAATGGACAGTCTTTTTTGCCAGTGCTACAAACAATACATTGCTTTTCAGTTGTTTTTCCAAGGAAGATGTCTTCGCATTTATTAGCCATGACCCATCCATTAATTTCTGAAAGAACTGAATGTGTCATTAGGACCCAAAATGATCAAATGGATTGGGATAGATTTCATAATTAGTTTCTACTGACAGAGCTCTGGACGTTCAAGACCAGATTCTAGTGAAACTTCAGGTATACAAAACCTGAAGTTACACCATGGAGTGAAATATATTTGCTTGCCCATAACATCTGAAACAGAATGCTCTCACGCTAGCCAAAGGTCCTTCTACCTCCTAAAAATTTGTTTTGTGAAAGTAATTATTTCTGAAAGCTAGAACTGAGAAGAACGGAAGAAATTTTTAAGATAAAACTGCCAGATGTGCTGAGTGGTTAGATAGAAACTGCTGGATGTGGGAGATTCCCAAGGCTTGCTATCACTGAGAGCCTTGCTCCCTATTTTGTCTAAGCCCACTCAGCAATTACTGGCAGATTTGTAGTTGCAATGATAATATAAAAATAGTAAGATCTTAAAAATTTGGGCGAATGGATGTCCCAGATTCATGTCAGTGCTAACAAAAAACTGCATCTCATTTTAGAACCTACACAGCGTGCTGGTATGGCTGTCTCAGCCACAGGAAAAGGTGTGACCGAAACCCACATATTAAGAGACTTACAATAATTTGGTTACAGGACAGAAAACTGCAATGAGTCCACTTCATTCATTCCATTTTCACAGAGCAGCTTCTCTGCATTGTATGTGCAGAGGTGTAGATGTCTCACAGTCCCAAATAGCCACAAGCAGCTCTGCCAAAAACACTCACACGGCTGTATGAAGTGTAAAGGTCTATTCTACATCCACCAGCAGAACTGTGGCTTTGTAAAGCAGATTCCTCTGGAAGATTTGCAACTCCTGTCTGGACAATATCTGTTCTTAGTGTGTACAATAGTGCAGCTTCTCTGGGTGCCTGTTTCAATGTGCAGCCATATTCGTGGTAAAATTTTTTTCCTCGCATTGAGTAGGAATTTTGTATTGCAGCTTGCCTTCCTTACTGTACACTGCAATAAGACTCCCCTGTCAAGAAGGAACAAATGCAGTTCTCACAGCCTCTCCTGTGCTCTGGTCCACTGAACAGCTTGGTGGCCCTGCATTGGATTCATCTCAGTTTGTCCTTGTCTGTCTTGAACTAGGAGCCCAAAACAGGCCACAATCCTCCAGGCAGGGTCTCACAAACAGAAGAAGACAAGAGCCATTTGCCCGAGCCTGCTGGCTACACTCCTGCTAATACAGTCCAGCCTTTGATTGATCAGGGGTGCACTGCTGATGTACTCATTTATTTAGGTTGAAATTTTGATTTGGGACCCTCAGGTCTTTTACTGCAAAATCGGTTTTAAGGTAGCAAGTTTTTGTCCACCTTGTCCTTGTCCTACTGCATGGGCTTTTTCCATCCCAGACATGGGCTTTTCATCTGACTTTGTTCTACTCCCTGAGGTATCTCAGCCCAGTTTTCCAGCCTGTCCAGCAGTGTACTGACTATTTCCCTCAGTCTGGTGTTTTGCAGACTTGCACAGAGCATAAAGGAATAGTATGCCAGAGTTCACTGAAATACGTAACTTCTTCTCACTGAAAAGTCTTCATGTCTTGTCAGCACGATGTGAGGAGTTGCAAGCACAAACATCTTCATATTATGGGCTTATAAACAGCTGGCAAAAATAACTGAAGCTCACTGCAGGTAGTTCTTTCCTACAGAGTGAAGTCAGCACCACTTTATCATGAGTCTGTCACTGGATAGAACACTGGAGGACAATTTCAAAAATCCTACACTTCAAACTGTGTTCCAGGATGGATCACACTTAAGTGTATGGACTGGGTGTGGGGAAATGGTGTCTCATACATCTGGGACAGCTCAACCATCTGAGACAGTCTTTAACTGAAGAAGTGGATTTCACAATTTTAGTATAGGAGAGGAGTTTATTTTCCTTTAGCTTTTCTCCAGATGATTTCCACTCTGATGTCACAGCTGCATGGTTTGTGTAATATGTCCAGATTATTCATTTCAGCATTAATAGTTTTATTTTTGCTACCTGTTGGTTTTATACACCAAGCTTTTAACCCTTGGGATGTTGCCAGAACTGCCACATTTTTCCCCTACTGTATGTTCACAGCCACACTTCCCAGTATTTTCTTTCCCTTGGTGGAAGATTGTGGGAGGCCAGTAGCAATTCCCAAATCCCTAAAAAGTGATTAGCAATTACTGTTCTCTAAGTGCTTAATAGGGAGATTAAGACAGGCCACCAGGTGTTTACACAATAACACTCGGTAGCGTGGAAATTCAGCTCTCACTATAATAAGGCATGAGGAGAGTAAATGCCTGCCCTTGGAGAAACCAGCAATTATTCTGATGCTTGTGTTACACCTCATTTTCTCCAGCAGATTGTGTGGTTCTGTTATTTCTTAACTTTTCATTCCCTGAAAGGGATTTGTCTGTGTTTACAGTAGTGGGATTGATCTGTAACCATGAGATCAGTTTCTGTTAAAGGTGTTTTTCTTGCTCGATCAGTTGGCTGCAAACCTGCTTTTTTAGTCCATCCCTTTGTATCTAACATGGCATATTTGTATACAGCAACAATGGAAGAGAGCTATGCTTCACACTGAATCTTTGAAATAAATGATAGTGAAATAGCTTAGGAGCAGCACAAATGCTTTTCTGTAACAAATCGTATCATTCACGGTGTCTCTTTTTTTCTGTTTCAGGAGGTTGGAAGCATTATCGGAAAGGTCAGAAAATAACTTTATTTATATTCATGTCAAACTATTGTATATCAGTTCTCTTTTCTTAGCCCAAGCTAACGGGTTTTTTATGTTTCTTTAACAGAAAGGTGAGACTGTGAAGAAGATGAGGGAGGAGGTAAGACAAGCCTTGATGTCTTCACTTGCCTTCCTTTCCAGCTCAGAGAGCAGTGAGTTCAGTGTGTGCAGACCGATGCTGCCATCAAGTGGGCAGAGCGTTTAACATCCCCACTCTTTGCAAGCGGTGGGGTGTAAATATGCTGCCCTAAATTAAACATTGTTGTTAATATAACCTCCTTATCACCACAGCAGTCCTGGAGTCTTTCATTCCCACAGCGGTGTGCCTGCTGCTGTCTTATCTCAGGAGCAGCTCAGCAGCATGATTCCGTGCATCAGACACACTGTCTCTTTCATTAACAACATCAGTCCTGCACATGGCTTGGTCTCCTTGTAGAGTTTCCAAAAACCTGAAAACAAGCGTCAGACTGATGCACGTCAAGTTTGAGGGCAGTCACAAGCTTCAGCAGAGCTGGAGCCAGACTTGTGTAAGTCAGAGCATCCCTCTGCCAAAGCCTTAGCTTTTCCTCATTTTGCGGCTGTGAGAAGGATGTGGGCAGGGTAGAACTGCACACCTGCCATTTGCATCCTTTGAAAAGGCTGAAGACACAAAAGGATTAAAACAGGGCATTACATAAACCTCAGCCTCGAGAGTGTCTGCAGGCTTCTTTCCCTGCCACAGAGCAAGCTCAGGTGGAGGCTACAGACCCACACTGGTCCTGCAAGGCAGCACATCCCACCTGGAGAGCCATGTAATTTTGCTGCTTTTAAGCAACTGCCAAAATTATAAGTCAAAAGACAAACCATACAGTTTAAAACTTTAGGAGTGCAGTGTAGAGAGGATGCCTCAAGAAAAGTCAATTTGGCCCTAGTAAAGCTGCAGTACATTACTGTGTCAGCTGCTTTGTTGTTTTCTACTGATAGAAGGTCTGTGGCAGGGAAATGTCAAAGTATTTTAGTAAAGAAAATTGCAGACATCCATCTTTAAATATACACAATAGGGATTTCATTGTCAGGCTGACTGAGTTCAGAGCTCTTTTTTTGATGACATGTTTTGACCCATGTTTTCACACATTTGCTAAGAGTCAAAAAAAAAAGGTAAGAAAAAATGCTTCCAGTGTACTAGGTAAACCTAAAAATTGATTAAACACATTTTAGTTTAATTATTAATTATGATCATAAGCAGGTATCTTTATATATAAATTGTATGCACAGAGGGAAGCCATCATTGGAGAGTTCTCCTGACTTCTGAGTAAAACATTTTAGATAATACCTATGATCCTTGGTCTGTCTTTCAGGATAAATGTTCTTTTTCCAATCCTGGACACCTGTCATATATATGTGGTCAGAAGACGCTTTATTTGTTTAGTTATTTTTTTAAAAATAATGGAACTTCATGCATTTTTGTATCAGCACAGGACTAAGAGGCTGTGCCTCCACATGATAACTTGGCCCCTCTTTAAATGACTGCCTTCTTCAGTACTTCTTTAAAAGCAAAATGCAACTTTTATTTTTACTTCCCTGGCAGATGTGGCAGGGTGCATACCATCTTTATGGTGTGAAATGTAGCTCTGTCTTTGGGGAAATGTCAGAGACAGCTTCAGGCCTGAAGAAGAGTACAGAACTCTCAGTTCTGTGCCCAGGTCTGTAGCAGCAAGATTTTTCTGTCAGTAGTCTTGGGCTTTGGTTTTTTTCATGTTGCGTGGTGCTGTCAGATGGGGAAACATTTGTAGTCTCTTGCAGTAGAGCAGCAGCATGGTGTGGATAAAGGCTGGGACACACAGCCCATCAGCAGCTCTGTGATGAGCCTGCAGGCAAAGGGCCAAAGTTACCCAGCTTGTCTCATATTTGCTTCAGGCCTTGATCCCCAAGGTCAGTACCTGTGGATGAGTTGAGGCTCCAGTGACTTGTGAGGCTGCATTAACACATTTCCAGGACTGAAACCTCAGAGAACATGTAGGGTGGCTCTAACCTGAACTGGATTTCATCATTACCTACACCAAGATCTTCTATAATAAATATTTTAAAGTATATAAATCTATAAATATATAAAACACCCTGGTTTAGATGTTTTCTCTGCCCTGCCACAGTGGCATAAAGAGGACTGAGTATACCTGAGAGCCAGCCTGGCTTCTCTACAAGATTTGTCTAACTCCATCCAACAGGCTCTTTGCCCTATGGACACAGTACTGCTGCTGTTTCCTGTCCTACCACTGCTCCTTTAAAGCTCAGTGTGTGTTTGCTGGCTGCCCTCACATGAGGCACATCTACAAGGAGCCTTCTCCACAGTGCAAAGCAAAGCTCCAGTGGAGAGGCAGAGAGGCCAAGCCCCACCCTTGGGCTTCAAACCAGAGAGGTGCATCATTCCCGGGAAATGCTGGTGCTCCCTGGAGACAGCCACCTTAAATTCTGCAGTTCCATTCCTACTTAAGGTTAATCCTGTGAGAGGGAAGGGAAAAAGACTTGATTATGCAATTACTTGCAACTTTGAGTTACAGGGTCCTATTTGCATACTGCAAAGAAGGCTGCATAAGTATTTACCCAGACAGAATCCGGCTTCCCGCAGTTCCATGAATTTTTGGAATGTGATCAGTTTATGCTGAAATTATATGATGTTGGGGCTGCAGTTCTAGGGGAGGGAATTAGATTCCTCAAGGTATTCCTTCCCAAACTATATTCCTAATCCTACTTAGTTTGCTCCCTGGGAAGTATAACTTTGAAAAATATTTGTTCCTTTTGACAGAGTGGGGCTCGAATCAATATTTCAGAAGGCACTTGTCCAGAGAGAATTGTGACAATAACAGGCCCAACAGATGCAATTTTTAAAGCTTTTTCTATGATTGCACTAAAATTTGAAGAGGTAAGCAAATATTTTTTTTCTCTCTCTTCAAGTTGAAATACAAACACTGTTTGAATTTCCTCATGTTTGCTTTAATGTTAAATAGGATTTGTTTAATGTTCTATTTAATAGCAATGAAAGTGGTTATATTTTTATAAATGCTTTTGGCAGCAATGCTAAAGAAAAATAATGGGTCAATTTAGAAGATGTTTGATCATTTCTTTTGCTTTTTGGAGGCTTTAGGGAAAAGCAATTGCTTCAAGTAATGTGCGCTAATGGTAGGAAAAATGTCTTGGAAAAATTCTATTCCCATTGTGGGTTTGATTTGAAAAGAATAATTGCCTAACTTTTAACTTGGTTTTTATATGAATCCAGTCAGTATTGATGTAAATGTTATATATGTCAAAATTAATGTATAACTCAGTTAACTAGAAAATTTTTATTTTAAAAACAAACTAAATGATTACCAATTACCACATTTAACGCTTGTCTTTTAAAACCAATTAAAGTAAAGGCACTCGGGGTAAGTAAGGCAGGACCTCAATTCACTGTAGACTAATTTTTCTGTGCAGATCTGTATCTAAATTGCTGAGATTTCCTTCAGTTTCATGGATCAGCTACAATTAGATACGGCCACCATTTTAATGGAGAACCTCACAGAAAAGGCAGCAGAGTACAGAACATGAACCTCTACTTTTGAAAATCATGCCTAGGGCAGGCATCTCCTGTCCTCTCTGGAGAGACAGATGCCCCTGTAGGAAGCAATTCACCTTCTCCTAATGGAGGAGCTTGCAGACAGGTGGGCTGAATCCCCTGCAGCAGAAGCAAAGGGCAGAGTCTCTCCAGAATGGATTAAACTAGAGGGTTGTTAATCCCTTTCTTAAGAGTTCTTACTTCTCCAAGTCAGCAAGGTTAATCTCCACATCTCTCCATAGCACAGGGAATTAATGAGAATTGTCAACATGTGCCTTTATTTACCCATGGCAATTGTTGAAGTTTAGAGCAACAGGGCTAGAAGAGAGCTCATAACTCATCAGATGCAGTTGTCTTTTAGAATCAGCTGTATGTCTTAAACTTGCAACTTCACAGCATGATCAAAAATTAGTTAGATTTTTTTTCTGTTTCCTGATACTGGGTCCACAACTTCAGATGTCTGATAATTAGACACCTTTTCACTTCTTACCTGAATTTATCCATGAACAGTTCATGCAGCTTTGTTTCTATGCCAGAACTGGCATTAGTTTAGAGAATTCTCGCCTTTCTGTCCCTGAGAATTCCCCTTCTAGATACATATTTAGAAACTGTTTTATCCCCTCACACCCTTGCTTTTGCCAGGGAGAGTGATCCAAGCACAGCCTGAAAGAGGATGCATTCCCCACCTTTTTCCAGTTACATTTTATGTTAAAGAAACATAATTCAATTATTAATTGTGGACAAGTTGAAAATGAAGCTCCACAAAGCCTTTTTAGACAGCATTAACAGTCCCCTGTCCTGCTTACCATGGTGTCATATCCCTGCCACTCCTGGAAATGCCTCACATCCTTCCAGTGTAACACTTTGCACACAGCCATGCTTTACCTGGTGGATGGCCCCAGCTCCTGCTCAGGTGTTTTCACCTCTTTAGCCTTGGCAAACTTTCCTGTCAGCTCTAGACAGATGACCCTTTTTTTTTAAAAATACTGCAAATGTTAATCCTATTTGTACTTCTTCAATGCTTCATGGGTTTTCAGATCTTCCTGTGTGATATTCCAGTCTTTCAGAATGTTGATAAAATGTCTTAGTTTTGTGGCATGGCACATTTTATAAGAATCCTTGGGGATTTTTTTGCCAGTTATTAATGAAATAATAATGATTTTGAGGTTTAAGCCTACAGAACCACACAAGCAATTCTGTCTAACCCAATTTCATAACCTCTTATTGTCATGTCTTTCTCCTCTTCATCTCCTACCCATCATGGGCTAATCCCTGTTTCTTCTAGTTTAAGAGGTAGCTCAGTGTACAGTGCCATACCGTCCAGTCCAGAGAGACCTGGAGAGAGCAGTGTTCTGCTCTCCACATGAAAAACATGGCTCAAATAGGGCCTTATCCTGTAAAATGCTGAGGGAATCATTAGCACAGATAATCTCTGCCAGTTCCCACCAAAATGAGTACCCAGTGGAAATAATGCTGCATTTTTCATAAAAACATCAAACACTGCACAGCATCAGATCCCCAGCCCACTACCCAACATGACAGTCTTTGAAAGTGCTATAGGTAGCAATAGGCAAAGAAAGCTGAAATTCAGGCTGGATTTTGTGCTTATTTGCACTTGCAGGTTTTAGAGGATAGCCTGGGCTCTTCATATGAGCATTAGCAAAGGAGAATTGGCACTCCCTGCAGATCAAGTACTGCTCTGAAATATCTGTATTTTGTTTTAACATAATTGGTTTGGGGTATATTTAAAAGAACAGCAGTAAAGAAATATGCCTCATATAATCAGTCGGGTTTCCTATAAATCTTCCTGCCAATAAAATGAGGTAACTGTAACGCTCTGGAGGCAAAATAAAATACTGTTTCAGAAATTACAAATTAGCTAGCTTCCAAGTGCTATTTTTCATGCATACATTTTTGCTGGAGATTTCTTCGGCCATTTAAAAAATTCCATCCAGCTGGGGTTATTGCAGCTATGTTGAAACAGAAGAAAACAGATGTATGTGTGAGACAGGTGTTTTGAGGGATCTCTTTGGAATTTGTTATGCCTGCCCACATGAAGACCATGAACCCATAATTTCAACCCTACAGGTGTATATCTGGGGATAAGCAGGTCTATGAAGACATAGAAGTCCTGGAATGCTTTTCTAATGTTAATGAAAATCTCAAAATGTGTCAAATAGATAGAAAAATAAGAAAGGTTGTGTTCTTCTTGTGGTTGCTCTGCAGCCTTATATCACTTTGCTTTGACAGTTTTTCTAATGGAAGTTGCTGTTTTAGCAGTCTTATGATGAATTTACAAGCTAGGTAGGTATTTATTTAGATAAATACCTAAAGTATTCACTGCAGGGGAAAAAGAGAGTTGTTAGAAAATGGCATTAACCCAGGCAGGCCACTGGAATTGCAAGAGGGGACATTTTGGCTCACTCATTTTTGGACTGGAGGCTGAGACCCAAGAAATGAAGCTGTAACTTCACTGGTGAGTGGGGCAGCTCCAGCTTTGCATAATCCACTGAAGGCACGTGGTACTTAAGCACTGAAATAAGCAGCAGGCACAGCTTGGTAGCCAGACCTTCTCCAGATAAATAAGAAAAGGGTTTTTGAAATCCTCGTTTCTCTGCAAACATCTGTGAAGGACCTGCTCAGCTCTAGGAAGAAGGAGAAGAGAAAAGGAAAGTGATAAAAACAAATCAGGATGATGCCTTTCTGACAAACATTAATTCTTGCCAGTACAACTGTGGTCACTCCTGTGGTGGTCATTTCCAAGTGAGGAGCCACCTCACAGAATCCTCCTAGCTGTGAAAATCAGACAGTTTAACATTTCCTTTGAAACCTGTAAAGATTTTTCATATGTTCTTTTTCCTGGGAGGTTTGATAGCTTTCTGAGCTGCCAGGGTAGCTTGCCTTGGGAAGCCCTTTGTGCTATGACCCTGGGGTGCCAAGAGCTCGGGATGCTGCTGGCTCTTGAGCACTTCCAGGCTCCCAGTTAGCCTGTCTTGGCTGAGGAGCAGCCCACCAAGCAGGGAGAAAGCCACGCAAGGTCCAGCTGTAGTGTCTGCCAGAGCCCTGAGGAAATGGATGCAATGCCACAAAAATTTAGAGGTTAAAAAAATAGGAGTCTCCCAGTTTGAAAGTCCCCAGCCATCACTACTCAGAAGCCTGCTGTTCTGAAGGGGATTTTTTTTTTTCTGCTTATTTCTCCTCTGTCATCTTTTTAAACCGGAATAATTCCTGTATGCACTCCATGCTGCTGAGTCCACATGTTTTTGATTTTGCTCTTCTTAAATGAGGACAAAATGAAAAGAACAGTGGCTTCCAGTTCCTGCAAGGTGCTTTTTAAGGCAGGAAGTTCAGTGAAGGCTTTGAGGCCAGGCCACATGATATGGTAGGAGGAGGCATTATTAGGTTTTATGCTTTGTGGCTGAAGAGGGTTATTTACCTACACCTGCCTCCACCTGACACAAACATGGTACAGTGAGATGGCATCTTCCAGCTGAAAAACAGGCGTAACTTTACCTCAGATACATGGGTCCTGCAAAATTCGGTTATCCCTCTGGCTTTATTTTGGATTGCACAGACACAGCCACTAAACAGAATGTGAGTTACAACTGGCTGGGAGAAGAATGATTTGAAGCTGTCTTGTCACATGCAGCAATGCCTCATTCCATTCAAGATTTTATTTTCTTCACTTTTAAGCTAAGTAAGGTCACACCAAGCCATTTCTTGGATGTAAGAATGCTACCACCACAGTTGGGGAAGTACTGTAGGAATCAGTGCTGGTGTCACTGGTCTCCCACACTGGTTCAGTGAGATGTGCAGAGTTGCCTGAAGTGCTGAGTAGTTTTTTTTGTTGGTTAGGTTTTTTTTAAAATTGGGGGTCCTGATTGCGCAATATAGGCACTTGGGTTTTTTTATACAAGTGATAATTTTTATAAGCATAGGAAATCACATCAGTTCTGTCTGCTGGAGCTCTTGTTGCATCATAAATGACTTAATAGGAAATGCGTGTTTTCTCATTCCTGTCCTAATTTTCTAGTAACATTTCCATGGAGAATATAATAGCTGTGCCATACCACATCACAGATGGATGAGAAAGTCTTCCCAGCTCATAGCCAGTGTTACCAAAACACCCTGAGATTCTCATGAGTTATTGAGCAGCTGCAGTGCAGTTTGTGGCTTTTTATTTTTTGATCCAAAGCTCCCTCAAAGCATTGCTCTGATCAGTGGGAAGATAAGCTTTATCTTTCCCTCTGTGATGAAGTGTTTAGAGGGATTGTTTTGTGTTGCCTACAAGATTTTGAACAAACAAAATATATTTAAAACAATTTAAACCTTGCAAGAAGTAGTGTATTGAAGTGCTTATGGGAGTGTGTAACATAGTCTCATTGGATAGTGGGATGCATGGATATATGTTACATTGCCTGGACACAGGCAATTGCTGTTCTGCTGAGCATTTTGTGCTCTGGTTACATAACCACGATGGAAAAGATTTTAGAAATTGTGTAGTGCTACAGATTTATGGACCTGCTACAAAAGAGAAATAAAATCCAGAAGGCAGCAAAAGACTTATCAAAATCATCTGATTGTCTCTGCTTCAGATTATTCACATGTTCTTTCTCATTCCCTTTTTTAACAGTTTTCCTTTGAATCAGATCTGGGAAGAAACGTGAGAAATGTAGAGATGTATTACACAGTGTAAATGTTCTATCTGAGGCAGTGAAAAAGAGACCAAAACAGGCCAAAACAGGTTTTGGAAGCCTGTTAATCCAAAAGCCTCTTTGCCTTTTCCACCTGCTTTGGCTGGTCTAATGGCAGACAGCACCTCCTCCCCCTCCTAGTGCTGCCCTCTGGTCCCACAGCACGGACCTTGCAATGCCAGACATCCAAAGGATTCCTCTGGCACAAACTTTTGTGGGCTTTCCTCACCACAAAAACAAGCCACAGCTGGCTGCACACTCCCCAGCTCTCCACAGACAGCCTGGGCTTTTGCTCTGAGCCCTTCAGTGCTCACCAGGAGTGACAAATCCCCCGCTAATGCTCGCTGACACTGTGATTACAGGACATAAACGCCTCGATGACAAACAGCACGGTGACAAGCAAACCGCCCGTAACGCTGCGGCTCGTCGTGCCAGCGAGTCAGTGTGGATCCCTTATAGGAAAAGGAGGTTCCAAAATCAAAGAAATCAGGGAGGTAAGTCTTGGGATGTGTGCTGGGGACACTGGCTAGCTCAGCATCCTACTGCAGCGTGCCCTGCCAGCATCACCCACTGCACTTTGCGGATCACACCGACACGAGCATGAAAAACCTGGAAAAGCCTTGCCCTGGGAGAAGCAGGGGATCCAGCACAGCTGAACCTGTACTTTCCTTGACACTAAATACCATGTGTGAGATAGAGAAGGAGCTTTATAATGTATAAAGTCTTTCATGCACAATTAAGCTAAGAAACAGTGACAAATGGCTCTTCAAGTTTCTCTTCCAGAACAGACCCCTGCCCAGCAATACTCAGGTGACCACAAGTCAAAGAGTTGCAGCCATTTCCAAATTAGTTGCCACCCTTACAGTCAGAGAAAAGCCCGAGCAGTACTGGGGATTCCAGGCTAGCAGATCTGCTTTGTAAAAAAATGCCATTTTCATGCTCCTTCCCTGTTTCTCCTTATTGTCACTGGGCCACAGGTGACCTGATTTGATGCATTCAAAAGGCATACAGAATTTATTATTAGTCCAGACTTTAGCAAGAGGTATTCATTCAATGTGCTAGGAGCCACTTTTTTAGTCTATCCAAAAAAATGCAAAAAAGTACCATACAGTGTCTGTTTTAACTGTTCCGTGCATGACTATAGCAATATAACCATTCCGAGAACCTGGTGTTTGTAATCACTCATACAAGAAAATCAGGCAAATGCTCAGTTGTATAGAGAAAATCTGAATAGGACATTTCATAAAAAATGGATTGTTATTCTGAAGGAAGTGACAATATTCCTTCTAAATTTGAATTCATTCTAACATGAGATGAAGTATTGAATACTAAGATAACATGTTGATCCATTTTTTTAATTTGCCTGTGTTGAAACAAAAGGCTTTTCACAGGCTCTACGAAGTTGAAACTCTGTTTTATTTAATCTAAAATGAGGATTCAACACAGTAGGGTTTATGAAGCTTTTAGGTTGATTTCTTAGTTGTGTTAAAATAGGAGCAGGCACGAGTGTGAACTGTATACTGGTGATTGCTTAGCTCTAGGTTTTACAGCTGTCCATACTTTGGATTTTTTTATTAAATATTGGTAACTTCACTCAGAGCACTGTGGGAATCTGCTCAGGGTGTAGGATTTTAAAGATTAGATTGGTCTGTTGGTTAAATGAAGTGACTGAAATGATTTTCCTGGTGAGCATAGTCTCAGAAGCAATTGCCTATAGTCTGGTACAAGCAAGTAAAAGGACAGTGTTTGGCCAAATAGGTGTTTTGATAAGGCTAATGGAGCGAGAAGTCACACTGCACATCTGTGTAACATAAAGGTAATAGACAAAATTTTACTTGTTTCTTGCTACTGAAATATGACTAAAGTCAGAGAATAAACAAGATTAGCACTTAGGGTAAATGCATAAATTACTCTGGTATTTGGCATCTGGTATCTGTGCTGGGTGTACAGATACCCATGAATGTACATTAAAAAGCAAATACCAGGAAACAGAGGAAAATCAAGGAGCATCCAGCCCAACATGTGTTGTAATTTCATCATCACACAACACATTTAGCAGTTGCAAAAGGGTCTTTTGTGTTCAGTAATGCACCCAGGAACAACATGTAGGGTTTCAATACTATTTTTGAGATAAGATTATGAAAAGAATAAGTGAAAAGCATGAGGGATTGATCAAATTACGGTAGAATTTCAAAGTCTATTATAGGGCATGGAATTGATACTTCGGCCTTAAAGAGCACTAGTGAACAGAAGCTGAAATCAGTACATTAATAAGTCTTTGGAAAGAAGGATAGGACATGCGTTGTGTATAATCAACAGGAAAACAAATTAACTCCTTGCTGACTGATGCAAGGTGAATGGTTACTGAAAATGCTTTTATTTTAAAGCCTAAATACTGCATTGCAGTAACCGTCAGGAGTAGATCTTTTGTGCAGTTTGCTAAAGAGCTTAGTCAACATTAGATGCCTAGGTTTTGCTCTGTTGACAGAAAAGGTCTTCTGTGTTTGTGTAATAATGTCAAGGATTGTTTGAACCTCCTGTATTTTCTTCTTCCTTTGTTTTGTTGGGTTTTTTAAACTAAGACACACTAGTGCCAAGTTCAAATTTAAGAAACAGAGAAAAAAAAAAAAACCCAAAAGTGGCTCATTACCTTCTTAGGTTCATTAATGAGCTAAAAGTTGATGAAATGCATATATTTAATCAACACTAATTATGATTTAGCGTAGCATAAGGAAGCCCCAGATTGCAACAAGAGACACAAGTCAGCCATCAGTAGATTAAAGAGCCATTTATCAGAGGATTAAAGAGGGACTTGTTTGATTAGCCAACCGTCTTCAATTATTGAGGTTTTGGGGTTTTTTTATTATTGAAGAGTATTTCATTTCACCCTTTTCACTCTTTAGTCAGCATTGCCGCTGTCTGTCTTTGGGGGGTTAATGTGCTTCTCCTGAAGTTCAGGTGACAATTTGATTCACTAACAGCTACTGAGGACTGACCTCCCTAGGGTGGTGGTGCTGGCACACTGGCTTGAGCAGTCAAATCCATGTCTTGGGTAGGAATTTCCATACGTGCTCTACCATATGTCCAGCAGAGAAAAGACAAAAAATTTGAGGGGTGCACCTACTCTGTTGTGTGCCTGGAGGGGTGCCATTGCCTGCTGGCAGTGACAGTGTCTTTGCTGTGTCTCTGCTGAAGTCCACAGGAGCCCAGGTGCAGGTGGCAGGGGACATGCTGCCCAACTCGACGGAGCGCGCGGTCACCATATCCGGCACTCCCGATGCCATCATCCAGTGTGTGAAGCAGATCTGCGTGGTGATGCTGGAGGTAAGAGGGCGTCCAGCCTGCACTTCTCACTCAGGAGATGCTCAAACACGTTATTAGTAATTGTGAATTGCCGTGGGTTCCCCTGGGGCGCTGCCTGCCCTTCCTGTGCCAGGGATTTCCAGAGGCTCTGTCATACTCTGCTTTTCCTGGTGTTTGAGAGCCTCTCACAGCAAGGTTTAGCAATCAAAGTTAGTCATGACATTGTCGATCAACAACCAGGTCCAGCACAGAGCTGCAGACATTCTAAGAGAAATATATTTTAATCTGATACAGAAGAGGGCAGAAAACATCTAAGTCTTGTTTAAAATAGAAATAGTTCTGACCAGCCAGGATTTTTTGCTTCCTTAGGGTCGGGTCATTGCATAAGACCAGAAAGTTTCATTTTGATGGCAGTGTTTTTAGTCCTTAGATTAAATGATACACAAAATAAATTAATATAAAAAATCTGGGCATTTTAACCCTGGCTGAAAATGCCCATAATTTTCAAACCATTGGCCATTTTTAAATTATGCCCATGTTTCCTGAAATGCCTTAACATGCTTAATGAAGCGTCATCTGACAGTGGCAGCAATGAAACCACAAGTGTCACCACTGCCTGTTTTGACCATGCAGTCAGGTCCTCATCTCTTCCCTCGAAGCCTGTAGTGTGACAGGAGGCCTGTAGTGTGCTTTTGGTCTGATGGGGTGGAGGGCAGGGTGGGCTGGGCTGGGTTATCTGCATGCCTTGTTGTCTGAAGTGACCAGTATTTGTAAAAAGAGTCGTCTTTTTAGTACAAGCTCTGCTTCATTCTGCATTTTGACTGCTTTGTGTTTTTGTCTGCAGTCCCCACCCAAAGGTGCCACCATCCCCTACCGTCCCAAACCTGCCTCTGCACCTATCATTTTTGCAGGTGGCCAGGTAAGAGCAGACACCATTTTGGCTTCAGCTGGAAACCACACCGTCCTGGCCCAGCCTCAGCCAGCGCCTGTTAGTTTTCAACTTTTACTCTTTCTTGCCTGGTATAGTATTGATGTGCTTTGTCTGCTGAGTGTGCTTACAGTTCACGGGGCAGGAGAACACTGCATTGCAAACTTCACACAAAATTGTGACCATCTGGTATTTTACCAAGATATAACATTAACTTCTGTAATTAAGAAAAATTAGCCCTTCTGCGGATTGAGAGACATCCAAATCAGGAGCTTGTTGACTGGGGCTTATTGTAGGGGTTGGGTTTTGGTTTTTTTTTTAACTTGCAGCTTCACTATCACTATAAGCAGTTTTGTCAATTTTCAGAGATGATGAAACAGCAGGACATTTCTGCTAATGAAAAGTGTAATTTGTCCTCTCATAGTTTTCATACTTTTTGGGACGAAATAGTGTGTTTTGCAGTAAGGATTTACACACACTTAATTTCCACTGCTTGTAGTCCCTCAGGACCAAGTAGCAATGGAATTCCGAGGTGGCTGGAAGTACCTACATCGAAGTGAAGACCTTCCCAACCCTGGTGTGGAACAGCCTGGTTGATAACACAAGAATAGTGCTCCTGTTTCTTTTTTTATAAGGAAGTTGTGATGATTTCCCCTTCACCTTAAGCTGTATCAGTCAGGGTTCTCATCTGCCTTTAAAAACCCATGTGCAGCGTGATTCTTCTGTGTTTCTTAGTGGTGTCTGAAATGGGTCTGCATCATGAGGCAGAGGTGCAGGAATGCTCTGCCAGCATCCATTGCAGGGGGAATGCAGCTTTCACTGAAGAGCCAGTGATGAACACAGCTGATAAATACCCTGAGAACACCATGGGAGGGTCACAAGGGAACCTTGTGCAGCCACCAGGCTTCAAGCAGTGTTGGAGGAGTGAGATGCTGCAAGCACTGCCCAGCTCAAGTGGAAATCTATTCCATAAACCCAGTTTAGAGGAAGGCAGACATTTCTCTACTCAGGATTAACATACGTAAAGCCTCTCTAGGAGTAAGGCACCCCCACCCAGCCAGATCTTTTCCCCAAGGCGATGTCAAGGTGTCCTTTTAAGCAATTACCCAATTACCTGCACAGTGGAACATCTGCGGGCAGGTGCCCCCTCCCACCCCATCAGCCCATCCCAGGTCATCATCCTGTCACAGGGTGTGAGCTGATGGCATGGTCTGTGTCCCACTTTGAGCAATTTAGAGACCATATGAGAAGCTGGACATGGAGTTCCTGGTGGGGCTGAGGACCCAAGGTGCTGCTGGCATTGCTGGTGTGATGAGCTGTGCCACCACAATCTGCTGGTGTATCAGGAAGCTCCTGCAATTCCCAAGCATATGCCAAAATGCTTCTGACAGCCCTTGTTGTGAACTTCCTCTTTTTGTCTCAGTTTTCCCTTCCACTCTGTAATGATTTGTTCTGATGTATATCCAGATTTCCATAATCTGGATGTGGTAGCTTCATTATGCTCAAGCCTACTACTCCTACTTATTGTTGTCAAAATAAGAAATCTGCTTCCTTAGTGACCAAAGCTGAATTGAAATGTAAAATAAAACTGGTCTATGACTGAAAGTTCAGAATAATTCACTCCATATCAATAAGTTTACACTGCAGTGCTTTCCTTTAAGAAATGTGTATGTGTGTGTGTGTGTGTATATATATATGTATATGCAGCAGCCCATTCTACCAGTGCTGTAATTGCCACTGCCTTCAAAGACTGTCTCTATGTATCGTTACTCAAAAGCATTGAAGCTGTTTACTGGAGGGTGCTGAGCAGTTTGTATAAATAATTGAAACTGTCCTATTTTCAGGTCTAATAGCTCTTGTCATCTTCAGTTTTATCAGTTTAAAAAGTGTTTTCACCTTTCTAATGCAACCTTGTTGATGTGAGAAAAAGTGTAAGAGGCAGAATTTCTGTGTGCTCTGACTCAGCAGAATTTTTAAGAAAATGCTTAAGGTGTGTTTGGACACCAGTATGGAAAGACACTTTAGCCAGGTTTCATAAGTGGAGATTAATACCAAAAATAAAATTTTGCTAGCACTGTTAGTTCCATTCAAGCTTTCAGCTAAGCTGTCAGAAGTTATTTTTCTGTTCTGAATTACATCATGGCAATCTTGAAAGGTTTTGCTTGGTTTAACACTTAGTAAAATAAGTAACATTAGCAAAGTATAATCTCCGGTTTTCCTTAACAGGTTGGGGTTCTTCCACTTTAAGTATTGCTTTTAATTGTCTCGTGTTTCTTTGATACTGCATTGCATAACAAAACTGAAAGGAAACTGAACCCTGCCCTGCTCTGCCCCTACTGTTACTTAGCATGTGCACTGGTTAAATTGGAAATTTCTACCCCGTGTGCTACATTGGTGTTTAAATGGGTGCTCAGAGGGTGCAGCTTTGCTTTATGCCTCTTAGCAGTATGATAGTCTAAATTGAGGAAGATGTGCAGAGCAGGTCATGCCTGCTGTTCCTTACGTCAGTAGGGAAGTTGCGCTTGACTTTGGTGGCAGCAGATCCACAGCCATGTGCTCAGTGGAACATTACAGGACAGATGTCTCAGTAGCCTCTAACCAGGCTTGTGCTTAGCAAGCCCCAGCCCTCAGCCCCTAAAACACATGGTTCCCTTGACAGACAGAGACTGTTTTCTCAAGCTAAATCAATCAAATGACCTTTTGGCAGCCTAAGAAACAAAGAACTTTTTTTCTCTTTTTTTTTTTCTTTTTTTTTTCCACTGGGAAAGAAAATTCAAGGCCTATCTTGTCCGTTCTGATTTGATAGTTTTCATGGACTACCAAACAAGCAAGTGAACCTGGTCTGAGCACTGAATGTTCCTTGATTTTCTTACTTCTCCAGTTTGTTTGCTTCCTCTTATGTGCACATGGAAGTATGAGGGGGCAGAATGATGCAGGAAGCAGTGACTTCTATTAGGTTTGATTTTTGTGATGGGTTCTTGCTGGTTTGCAGACCACTGCTTGGAAAACAGCCCTGTAAAAGGTGTTCTCTCAGCTGGGTTTGAAGTACAGCTGAGACCAGAAAGGACACTTGTGATCCAGCACAGAGGCTCAGACACCAAAGCTGGTTTCCGGACGCACTGTTTGTTCATGGTCCCAGCTGTAACCTCCCTGAAGCTGCTTCTGTGCTTGCTGAGCACAGAGCCCCCACTCAGGTTGTGTTCATTTAGTGAAACAGTTTAACAAGTTTCGCATGCTTGAATGCATGTTTCCTTTAGACCCACTCACGGCAGCAATCATTTGTTTTTGTGGACAGGAACCTTTTCTTGTGATACATAACCCATCAGTGATGCCCATCCCCTGTGGATGCAATACGTTTGCCCATGAGCCTCCCACTGAGCCTGGTGCCCACACTTCTCCCTGAAAACTCCTCATGTGCACAGTGTTTGTCAGATTATGGCCTGGCTTTATAACTAATTCAAAAACTAAATGAAATGTTTCTTCTCCAGAAGGGAAATACTGCTGCAGAAATGTGCATCATGCAGTTGAGACATTAAAGGTTTTAATATCTGAACAGAAATAAATTAATTGTTTTATCATTTGTAGAGGATTCGTTACTTTCTAAGAGGCCTTTTGTCAAATAAGCATTTTGTAAAGTCAGCTAATCAGCTCTGTTCCTGTTTATAATTCTCCCACTACAAATATTTATGTTATAATTTGTCCTTCTGCTTTCCTGCCTGTCTAAGCACAAGCACATTAAAATTTTTCTGACATGCCATTTCTTTCATACGTAATAGAAAATCATAAACTCTCTGCAGTTTGTTTTTTGTAGGCCACTGCAGAGAGTTGAGCAGGACCAGCAGGAGAAAAAAAGGGCTGTGCTAGCTGGTGCCAGGCATGTCACTGTATCCCTCCTCACTCGTGCTTTTTTGCCCCCACACCTCACCCCTGTTCCGCCAGAAATTATTCCAGAATCTACATCCCTTGCAATGCTCTTGTGGTGCAGAGTGGCTGGATTTGGAGGGAGGATATTTGGTTTGTTGTGGAAGATCACACACGGTGCTGGGGGTGTCCCTGACGCTCCTGTCTCCCAACTGTCCTGCTGGCCCTGTGCCCAGGCTCTGCAGGACAGGCTGCCAGCAGCACCTGTGCTCAGGAACCCACCGGCACAGGAGCCTGGCATGAACTCTGTGAGGTGCCCCAGGACATACTGCTGCTGGCACTTGGCATCTGTGGCTGTCAGCAGCCAGATGAGGTGGGTCAGAGCTCAGGCCCGTGGCCCTGCACACAACGTGGCAGTCAGGAGCTGGAGGACAGGGCAGGGCATCCCCTGAGCAAGTCTGTCCCCTCCTCACTGTGCCTCTTGCTGCTGTGCCATCAGCATGTCCCTCGCTGCACTGGTGTCACTGGCCACCCCCTGTGCCTTGACCCCCTCAGTGTCCTCAGCTCTGCCCATGGCAGACAGAGCTGAACTAAAGAGAGGTCCTGAGGGCTGAGATCATCAGAGCTCAGGCAGTGGCACTTGGCATCCTCTGCTTGTGAGGGGCACATGGGCAGCCTGACAAAGACTTTCCTGTACTGTTATCAAGGAGCACAAGACAATTAAAATTCACTCAGTGTGGAAAGCAATGCAGGTGGCATTTACTGGGGGGGGTGTGAGAAGCTTTTCTGATGAGAAGAGGAATGCTGCTTGTCCCTCCTGAGTAACCATGTCTTAACTGTGCTTGTTGTTTCCAGGCGTTCACGATCCAGGGGCAGTATGCCATCCCTCATCCAGACGTGAGTCCAGCACATGTAAATTACTCCCTTCTTGTTCCTCTCCCTCTTATTTGTTCTGGGCAGCATTTGCTTTCTACAGTTAGCAATAAAGACACGGCCTAAGGACACCTTTCCTGACCAACACGCTGTATAGCCAAATGTTAGCCCAGCCTCATCTCTTACCTTGTGTAGTAATTGCTAGAAAGTACAATGGCCCAGGAACAAATGACAGTTATCTTGGTCTTTTTTTGCATGTGATATATTTGAGTTCTTTTAATATGTAATTCTACAGTAATTAGTTAATATTAACAATAGCCATTACATGTAATAACAGTAGAGATGTCATTTATAACCAGTTTGGTTTTTTTTTTTTAATTTTCTCTTTATGGTAGATTAGAATGAATGATAAAACCTTTTATTTTTCGATATAATTTTAATTAATCCAGTTTTAGAACACGTAAGATGGTTTCTCTGCTCTGAAATAATTCCATTTGATTGGTTAGTTCTAATTTCCCATCCTGCCCTGCAGTTGACCAAGCTTCACCAGTTGGCTATGCAGCATCCCCCCTTTACTCCCCTTGGGCAGACCACCCCTGGTTTCCCTGGTACGTACCCATGACCCCCTGGGGATGTCCTTCTTCTTAACAGCTTTGTTTCCCATGGTCATTACATCATTTTAATAATAAATGTGGTCAATGACCAGCAATCCTTCTGTTTTTACACATTAATCTCTCTTCTTCCCTCCCGTACCTCTGTTACAGTTCCTTTCATCGTTACTAAGACGTGCTTTGTTTGTTACTTTTCTTAATCACAACTGCTTCATTTGTGCCCTTGGCTAAAAGCCCTGAGTTTCTTCTGTTCAGCCCTCGCAACGTTATTGTGGACCATACAGTATGTACCAGTTGGCTCTGAGGGAAGTGCTTGGGTGTGCTTCTTGTCCATGCTTTGGTAACATGGATCAGGCAGAAGCAAACATGGGAAAACAGTTTTTACTCACTTTACTCAGAAACACCAATTAAAGAAATTGTGGCATGCTGAAAGTTGAATTCTTGTAAAGCCAAATGTCTTGAGAGCATCTGTAATCATCGCTGCTGGGACAAGTGATCACTTCCTACTAGATAACACAGATAGAGCTAAAAAATGCAATGGAAATTCAGATAAGGACTTAAAATTTGCTCCATACTTAGTAAAGCTGAGGATGAATTTTTGATTGAAGAGTGAGAAGTCATTTAAGCCTGCAAATGAACATTTTTACTGTACTTTACAACATACATGCTTAGCATCTAAAAACTTCACAGAAGAGAAGTGCATCTGTACTGGTACATGCTTTGTATGGCAAATAACATTTTATTACATACATCACAAATTCTGTGAGCAACTTGACTATTTGATATTCAGTGCAAAATAAGTTTATGCAACTCATAATTGAATGTATACATACATAAAATGTACATGAGTCACTTTTTTGTAGAATATTTATTTTTTTGTTTATTCTAGTTGGAAATTAGTCTTTTTGGCACATCTTTAGAAATAATGCAATAAACACCAAAAGAAGAGAAAATAAGAGAAATATTCGTGACATCAAAACATACTTTTGTTTCTTTGTGATGTATTTGATAAAATACCTACAAGTAATACTAAATGGCCTTTCCTAGCTTTGTATTTTCCTTATTCTTGTCATTAACATCCTGCTCCTTAATCTTTTCCTGGTTATATTTGTGAGATGTACGTTTCTGTAACGTTACTGTGTGTTAGAGCAGTAATTCCATTTTTCCTGAGCATTTTCCTTTTGTCCACCCAATTTACAAACAAATGTATGCAGCTTAGAATACTTTGTCTATTTCCCTTCCAAAATTACCCTTCCCAATATTTCTTCAGCAACTAATCCCACATAAAATTGCCAAATTTTCTTAGGTTAATTTCTCCTTATTTTAATTTTTTTTGTTATTTTTCATAATTATGTATTTTGTTCAGCTAATTGTTCATTTGACATCCACTTTAATTTTCCATATTCTAGAATTCCTAGTAGACAGGTCCATTTTCAGCCATCCATTAATTTCTCAATGATGTGTTTAGAACAAGCTTCAGAGACTATTTTTAGTGGATACCCTTCATTTTCTAGAAGCTTTTTATGATGACCCTGTGGAATCTCATGTGACATTTGTTGCTTTGGTGGGTTAAAGGTTAATTAAAATAAGACTCATTTAAATTAGTCCAGCCCTCTGAGTTTTGCATCCTTTGCTTTCTTTTCCGTTTCACTAGCAGTTCTCTATTTTTCTTTGCTCCTCCCTTTTCTTTCTTTTTTTTTTTCTCTCTCCTTTCTGTATGTTTCCTTCTTTAAAATTTCATTTGTTGTGTCTTGCCCTTCCTGCGAACAGCTGGCGTAACATTTTCCCTCTGTCCCCTGAATAGGACTGGATGCCACTACTCCAACCAGTTCCCATGAACTTACTATTCCCAATGATGTAAGTGGACCAATAGTCCGTATCTCTTTCTCTTGTCTTGCCCCTCTGCCACCAGAGGGGACACCTCTAATCTTTGGCTGCTCTGTAAACACCAGCCCCAGAATAAACTGTGCAGCTCTCAGTCTGTGGGGAGGGGTTGGTGAAATGCTGGATGGAAGCAGCAGGAGTGATTGTCCCCTCTTGTGCCCTGTGGTGTCAGCGCCACGGGGCTTCACGAAAGCCTCGGATCCCAAAATTCGTCTCTCAGGTGGCACTGGCACGGGTGATCTAGCAGAGGGGATGGAAGAATGTGCAGCCCTGTGTGCTGTTTGTTGGGCTGGAGTCCCCTGTGCCAGTCTCCACTGAATCCCACACTTAGCCAAGAAGGCATTTTTCCTGACCAAAAAGTTTGGATATGCAAAGGTGCGGTATAAAGGTTTATTTAAAAAGCCGGGGCTAAAAACACTACTGCTCTGGGTCAGCTGTGATTGTCAGACCCATGAGCATAGTGTCCATGAGCAACATCGTGCTGAATCTTAAAACAGCTCAAAATGCCCAACTGATACATTGGATGTCACATAAAAATGCCTTCCCCTTTTATTTGTTTTCAATGCAGACAGGATTGGGGTTCTTTTTCAGTTTTCATTACAAATGAGTCACTTGGAAAATGGAAGTTTTCCCCTCCAGTTAAAAAAGCTTTCAAGCATGAGTAGGAACACAAATAGCAATTATATTATTTAAGAGATACTTACAATATTGTGCAAGCCCTATTAAACTCAGTGGCAATGATTTACAGTAAGAAAAAATACAGAATCGCAAAGAAGTAGAGGTGTGAGTGCTGTGAATCCTTAAGCTTTCGTTACATAAAAATGCCTTGCTGATTTATCAGTTCCTGCTTTGCAAACCAATTTATTTTATGTTGAGAATTTTTTTGGGAGCACCTTCTTTATCCTTACAGCACAAGTTTCTTAATCTCGCTTTCAGGCAAACATTGTTCTTGCCATCAGAGATGTAAATCCAAGGTCACTCTTCTGACTTCCCTTCTTCCAGGGTTCATAGCAGAGAGGGGGAAAAAGTTGGCCCTGAGTCCTGTAGTGCAATAGAAAAATTTTAAAAACCATCAGTTTCTCATCCATGAGGTGTGAAATGCCCCAGCTCAGCACGCCAGTGAAAGGCAAACATGAATCTGCACAATGCTTCACATAGAAGGATTTTCTGGCTACGCAGTGTTGCCTGTGCTGTTGGTGCTAAAGGAGCAAAGCCAAGGCCAAAATGGGGTTAGGCTTAGGAAGAGCCTGCAGGAGCTCTGCAGATGGTGAGAGGGAGTTTTGATGTTTGTGTGATATCAGGGTGTGCATTAGAGGACCAGAAGGTGCTGCCCTGAGCTCTGTGTGTGCACACCCAGGGTCGCAGAGCAGAGGGAAGAACAGGCTCTTGTCCCATCAGGTAGCAGGAGCTGCCTAGGAATTTTGCAGGTGCATTCCCTAGGGTCTCCCAGTGTCACCATGCATATTGGTGTCCTGTGTCCCCATCACATCTGCACTAGGCTGCTCTCCAGCAGCCCCACACCAAAAATGTATTTCTTTGTATCAGCAGTGGTGTGACCACTGATTGTTCCCCTGTGCTTGGCACTGGTGAAGCCGCACCTCAAATCCTGTGTTCAGTTTTGGGCCCTGCAGTTCTGGAAAGACATTGAGGTGCTGGAGCAAATCCAGAGAAAGGCAGTGAAGCTGGTGAAGGGTCTGAGCACAAGTCCCATGAGGAGCTGCTGATGGAGCTGGGGGTGTTATCCTGAAGAGAAGAGGCTCAGGAGTGACCTCATTGCCCTACTTGAAAGGAGACTGTAGGCAAGTGAGGGTTGTTCTCTTCTCCCAAGTAAGTGATAGGAAAAGAGGAAATGGTCTCAGGATGTTGCACCAGGGGAGGTTTAGGTTGGATATTAGGAAAAAATTTCTTCGCTGGAGGGGTGGTTAGACATTGGAACAGGCTGCCAGGGAAGTGGTGGAATCACCATCCCTAGAAGTGTTCAAAAGAACACTGTGGATGTGGCACTTGAAGACTTGGTTTAGGGGTAAAATGGTGGTGCTGGGTTAATCATTGGGCTCCGTGATCTTAGAGGTCTTTTACAACATTAATGGTTCAAAGAGAGATGAGGATATGAGGGAGACAGGGAGGTGTGAGGCAGAGAGGGAGCAGGGTGGGAAGGCACCAGCACCATCAGTCGGATGCTGTGTGTGAGGGACATCAGGGTGGGAGAGGCAGCAGCAGCAGTGCAGCAAAGCCTGCGTGGACAATTTGACCTTGCTTTCCCAATAAGCATCTCCTAATCCCAGTCTTGATGGACTGAGCTGTCTGTAAGGGTGGCACAGTGATTGTTCATCTGGCTGAAGGTGAAGGAAGCTGCAGGCCATGCCCTGGAGCTGCAGTGCAGCCCTGAAGCTGCACATGGTTTGTCCCCTGCCTGCTCCAACCCTGGGGATCCCTGTGCTGTGTTCTACAGCCTTCTTATATGTGCTACCTGTGTGAAAGTCCAGCACGCATGAGAGCACCACGGGATTTGCAAATACCCACATGCTTTGCAGTTTCCAGAGAAGTCAGTGTATGTGCTACATACTTTCACATACTTTTTAAGACCAAGATAATGATAAGCATGCCTCAGTAAGAACGTGATAGAGCAAAATCAGACTATAGGGAGATGAGGGTAGGCCTAGTCTACAGCAAATAGATATTACTAGCTTCTTACAAATTACATGGCTTCATATTAAAATAAATTTTCCTCACTCCCTCTGGAATTTAGGCAGTGACAGAAATTTATTTTTCTGTTATTTATGATTTCTGTAGCAACGTCATCAGCTTTCTTCATGCAATACAATTTCATATGATTCTTCATACAGTTTCTTCAGACAATTGCAGTTAACCTGTTGCTTAATAACAAAGAGGTACTGGAGAAAAAAAATTACGTTTTACAGAAACATGCTAAAAGCTACTGCTTCCTCTCAGAATAATGAATTCAGAAGATTTGCCTTTCTAGGTTTTTTCATGACTTCTACATAACTCCAAAAAGAGAACAAAGAGGACACTTCTCCCAGTCCATCTCAGAAGTCACTTTGGTCCTTATCTAGTATCTCATTTTGCTCATCAAAGCCTCTTACAGGGGCATTTGGTTGCCTTTCATTTCTTGCTGGGATCTTCTCTGTCCTTCCGCTGCTGCCCAAGTTACACAGTGTAAGTGTGTTTCACCTAAATCCCAGAATAAAGTGGCATAAACAGGTTCTTAAAAGAATCTTAAAATAAAGAAGAGATGGCACCCTTGGGTGTAGATAACAGATGTCTTAAGATTTCAGAAGTCAGTACCCCAAAATGTCCATTGAGAGTAAATGAACAAACGAATAGTAAGTAAAAAATAATTCTCATAAAAATTAGGCATATTTTGCATATATACAGGAGAGACAGTTAGGGACCAGAAACAGGAAATCAGCTTACCCCTCAGGAAGCACCAAGAACATTTTAGGGCAGCTGTAAATCTGAGCAGTACTCCATAGAAACAGAAGTGTCAATCCATCCAGGATGGATATGGCAGACTTGAAGAACTGCCTTTATTTCCCTATGGTACCTTAAATACTTCCCTGTAAAAGAATGGGACCCACATGTGCAAAATGTTCTTGGAGCAGCCTCTGTGTTTTTTCAGTTTTCTATATGGCTTATTGCAAACTCTCTGCAATTATTATAGTCCAGGATTTGCATTGTCATGGCAAGGAAATTTCTTAACATTATTATTGTTTTGTTCTTAAGAGATGCAGAGCCTTTAAGCATCTTTTTCCAGGCCCTGCTGCAAGTCTGTAAAGATCTATAATCTGCCTCAGGAAATATTTCTCCCTATAGAGTACTCTGCCCCAGACCTTCTAGTTAAAAAACACAAAACAGACCAACCCCGACCTGTAGCTGAGAGTTTCAGCCTGTGTCTTTCTGAAAAGAGTTTGAAGAGTTTCATTCATGTTGAGCACCTTCTTGCTCAACTAATGCAGAGGCTTTGCCAAAGCAAATGGACTTGCACTGTGTTGGCAACAGGAAACCAGGGTTTCCATGAGTACCTATGGACAAGTGTATTCAACCCCTCTGCTCCAAGTTGCAAATTCCAAGTTGCAGAGGTTAATTCTTGGCCCTTTTTACAAGCACTACATTATAAGAAAGGAAACTGATCCAGTGTTTAAAATCTCCATGCCACTTCCTGTGGCAGTCGATGCTCTGCAGCACTGAACTCTTTTATAAGACTGTCAGTTCTTTAGTATTACAGGAAAGTTATACATATGTTTTTATATTTAGCATTATGGGGAAGATTTAAAAAATGGAAGAGAGGTACCTGGACCAGCGATGCCATAGCATATTGGGAGAAACTGTCAGTGTCAGTAATTTGGGGGTGGGAGGAATTATAGGAGACCTGTGAGTCCCACCCTTTGAGAGTCCAGACTTCTGGCTCAGTCCTGTTTCCATTTGTGCCCACAGGACTTTCCTGAAGAACAGAGTAAAGCAAGAAAAATGCAAAATGCAGGACATGTGTTTTAAGTTTGGTTTGCTTGGAGTTTTTCTGGCACTAGGAGAAATGAGGTACATTGAGGTAGGGGAACACAGACAGAGGTGGGGTAGAGAAAGTGCAAAGGGAACCATTTTTACTTGGTCTTCACAGGTCAAGGAAGGTACATGAGCTGAAATTTTGGGGTGTACAAACAAATGGTGATATTTACAACACATCAGCAAGCTTTGCAAGTCACTACCATGGCCCTTGGACAGCAAAAGGAGAAACAGGTTCAAAAAGAAATTGTCAGACAGATGGTCTATGGAGCATAAAGGCAGAGATAGCAGCTACTGCTCAGGTAGTCTGTAAGCTTTAGGAGGGAATTTGAAGTACCAGTGGAAACTTTATCTTATACCTCACACTGGTTTTATCTTTTTTCTTTTCTTGTAAGGGTGGACCACTGCCACAGTCAGAGGCAGGCTGCTGGGCTTGATGCACAACTGATGTGAGCTCTTCCAGCCAAGTCTTGAGAGAGTCAAAATATATATGCATGTACATGCACATACTGTGTGTATACATCTACATATGTGTATGTTATAGATACATAATACAGATATTCAAAGAATGGCTCAGGTTGAAGGGACCACAGTGGGTCATCTGGTCCAACCTCCCTGCTCCAGCAGGGTCATCCTAGAACACACAGCACAGGATTGTGTCCAGATGGTTCATGAATCTCTCCAGTGAGGGAGACTCCACAACCACTCTGGACAATCTGCCCCAGTGCTTGGTCAACTACACAGCAAAGTTATTCCTCACATCCAGGTGGAAATTCCTGTCCATCAGCTTTTACCCAATGATTGCCTCTCCTATTGCTCAGCACCACTGAGCAGAGCCTGGATCCACCCTCTTGGCACGCTCCCTTCAGATGCTGACAGACATTCATGAGGTCCCCTCTCAGTTGTCTCTTTTCGAGGCTGAACAGGCCAAGTTCCCTCAGCCTTTTCTGATAAGAGAGGTGCTTCAGTCCTTTACTCATCTTTGTGGCCCTCTACTGGTCCTGCTCCAGCAGCTCCTTCTCTCTCTTGTCCTGAGGAGCCCAGAACTGGACACAGCACTCCAGATATGGCCCCACTAGGGCTGAGTAGAGGGGCAGGATGACTTCACTTGATCTAGGGACAGTGTTATTTATTCCTAATGCTCCCCAAGACCTCATTTTCCTTCTTGGCCCCAGTGGTACACTGCTGGCTCATGGACAGCTTGTTGTCCTCCAAGACCCCAGGTCCTTCTCCGCAGCTGCTTTCCAGCAAGTCAGCCCCCACCTTGGTTGAATTTCAGACAGTTCCTCTTTGCCATCTCTCCACCCTGTCCAGGTCCCTCTGAAGGGCTGCACAGCCTTCTGGGGTATCAGCCCCTCTTCCCAGCTTTGTGCCATCAGGGAACTTACTGAAGAGGCCTCTGCCCCTTCATCTGAGTCATTGTTAAACAATACTGGGCTCAGTATTGAACCTTGGAGGGTACCACAAGTGACAGGCCTCCAATTGGACCCTGTGCCACTGATGAGTATATTTATTAGTACGTATAGTGTTAGACTACAGTGTATAATAGGCTTGGTTTAGTCTGTGGTAGGTTTGGCTCCTCTCCCAAATGGGCCAGAGGTGTTTGGATGCACTTTGATGTGGTTCCATCTTGGACAGGTGTCTTTATGTAAAACCAAATGCCCAGAACCAAATGTGCCTTGAGCTTCTTCAAGAACACATCAGCACTTGAGAACTCAGATACTGCTCAGGTTTCAGTGTAAGTAACATGTAATGAGAAAGGCACTCCAGAGAGACCCCAAGGCCCCAGCACTACTGTGCTTCCTGCATGGCAAATGGAGTAGTGTGTTCTGCACGAGCCACAGGCCATGTCATGGCTTGCAGAGTGTCACAGCAATGCAGGGTGACTTTGGAGAGCTTCAGGCCAAAGGTTACCAAACCTCTCTTCCAGACGCCAGCATCTCCACGCTCCTTGACCAGTGTGGACTGAATCCTCACTAACTAACTCAGGCTCAGCTAGGAGATGGCACACCTGGGTGACAAGCTGGGCATCACTGGAGGACCCCCAGCACATACAAGTGGCAGCTTCCTGAGTGACCCAGCAGGTGCCTTCTCTGCCTGTGCTCTGGTGCTCTCCTGTGCCAGCTTCACTCCCTGCAGACCAAGGAGGCCAGAGAGGCTGAGGCATCCCTGTGCTGCCCACAGGTAGCCACTGCTGGCACAGTGGTGTGCACAGACAGCCAGGGGCTTCCTGGTGAAGCTCACATCAGTCCCCTGCACTGGCATGTGTAGTCACACACTAAGAGAGATCTTTGGGATAGGGACAGGGAGCTCAGCAAAGCCCTCCTGTTGTAACAGGATGGGAAATCCTGTGTGCATTCCCTGCCACCCCGTTTTCCCCCCTCGTGGTTGCTCCTCTTGTGCTCGTCACAGCTTGGTCTTTGTTCCAGCTACCTGGGTATCCACTTTGGCTTTCTGTTTGTCCCTGAGTGTGAAGCAAGGATTGCGTTGGGAGGTTTTTCTTTGGGTAAAATGTCTGGACAATGTGGATCTGTTTCTGGCCAGTTATTCCAAGTACTACAGTGCCACAGAGGGAACACATCTGGGTCTGAAGCAGCAGGAAGGGTGGGTGGGGAAGGGCAGTCCCTGCATTTTGGCGCATCCTTCTGCAAAACTGGCAACATTATCCCAGCATCAACAGACCTGTAGAGCAAAGTTTCCATCTTGTACCCATTCTGGCCATGGCTGAGCTTCTCAGCACCCATCTTTCTTTAACACAGAGCAAAAACCTCCTCCTCACCCTTACAGAAAACAAAACATCTCAGCCTCAGCTGCTGGCTCGATGCCCACTTGCTCCTGGAGGCACCCCATGCTGGAGGAGCAGCAATGTGGGACACATGTGCACCCACAAACAGCTCAGGCTCAGTTCTATTAAAAAAATAAAGAGTTTTGGTAAGTTTCCATAAAGGAAGGCAGACAAATTTCAGTCTCTTCCTATGCCTACTTCTGCCTGCAGTCAGAGAGCTGTAAATCCCACTGACTTTAATGCACAGAACCTGGCCGAGCAAGAAGCACGTGTACCCAGGGAGGTGCAGGGCTGTCAGTGCTCTGGGAAGGTGCAGAGCCACCCTCAGCAGCTGTGGATGGTCAGCCTGATTTCCAGCTGCTGCTCTTGGCTTGCTGCTGCCACTGGCAAGTCAGGTGAGGCTGTGGTTTGTTTTCCTCAGCATCACAGCACGCTGTCATTTTCTGCCATGGGAGACAGTGAAATAGTACTGAAATACCAGAAATAAGATGCTGACTTAACCATGTAGCAGCAAAATTGGGTCTGGAGGCATATGACCATAGAGCCAATAGCCTGCACTAGTGATTCCTTCTGAACAGCAGAGCAAAAATCGTTTTGTTTTGCTACTGAGCTGCTCATAACCATGTTTTAGCAGTACTACAGATTGAGTTAAGTGGTTTTTGCTTGTGTCTGTGGCACTAATCTCAGTCTTTGTCCCGCTCCAGTTAATAGGCTGCATTATTGGCAGACAAGGCAGTAAGATAAATGAAATCAGGCAGATGTCAGGAGCGCAGATCAAGATTGCTAATGCCACAGAAGGCTCCGCAGAACGACAAGTTACAATCACAGGATCCCCTGCAAACATCAGCTTAGCACAGTACCTCATTAATGCAAGGTAAGTTGGCTTTGTAAGTGATCATGCTTCTGCGAGATTGCTCTGTCTGCTCTCCAGCAAATGTCTGTCCTGGGTAGATCCAGAAAGTTGCTTTGCAATGTCCATTTTGCATAGTATTGCTCAATTCCTAATGGTTTGTAAAGCCTGTATCATTACAACCTGTGTTTGCTGTTGGTTTATATGGAAAGGAGCTTCATCCGGTGCAATTCAGGGTACACGTTGAATGACAAAAGCTGCAAAATCTGAATACTCACATTAGCATCCACCTAAAATATCGGTGGATAAATTAAATGAAATCACAGTCATAAATTGTTCAGAGGAAAATACTTTTCACAGACCCATTTTACTGTCCTAAATGGCAAATATAGTGAAACAGATTGCAAAACAGATTTAATTTACCAAGTGGAAATTGCCACTCAGAGTTGATAAACTGACATTAGGTTGCTGAAGAGGCACAGGATTTACTTCTTCAGAGACAGCACCACAAATCTGTAAGAAGTATTCCCTAACGAGACAGGGTGAGACTATCTGCTTCTCCACTTCCCAGTCCCAGAATTAATGAAAGCACTGGCTGTGTAGCTAATCCGTGGCAATGGCTTAGGTATCTTAACAGTTTTTATATGATTATTTAGAAAAATATTAAAATTGATCCCACTTATATTTGCAATTATGTGAAGAAGAAAGTGCAGTGGATATAGTGCTGTCTCATAGATCTACTTGCAAATGCTGGACTGAGGCAATATATTGTGGGGGAGGGGGAGTAGCTATGTATTTTATGGCACTTTTTTATTTTATTTTTTTCCCCCCCACAAAAATACTGCGATACGAATCAAGCTTTGTGTTTAACTATGTTTGCTGTTAAGGTAGTACAAAGTATGTGATTTATGTGGAGGCTGCAGTCACAGCAGGTCTACAGCTTCCTGTGGCCCAGCCTCCTCTCCATCCCAGTTCTGTAGTGCAGTGGTTGGAGTGGAGGAACGGGATGTTTGTGCAGCTCTGTGCTACAGCAGACAAAATACTGCTTTTTGTAATTTAATCTGAAAGCAGCTTCTTAGGGAAAGATATATATATATATATATAGATATATATAGATATATATATATATATAGATATATATATAGGGGTGGCACTGTGAAAACTAAGATAAGCCATTTCCAGAATCTAAAAACAACCTACAGCTCTTTTGATTTATATTCTTTGTAGCAAATATAAGTCACTTCCGTAAGCCCTGTAATCAAATAAAAATGTGTTCCCTCCTTTAACCCTTAAGGATATGTTCTTCTCTTGGTGTTCAGGGATTCCCCACACATCGAGACGAGAATAGACCCCTTCATTTTTAGTTGCACAAACACCACATGGCATGCATCTGGATCTCGGAAGATAACAATTTAGGATCTTCAAGACAGCTAAAGCATGCAAATAAAATAATGCACTTATTAATGGAGTTGCAGTGAGCTGCTCACCAGAGGCAGAAACTCTAGTGAACAAAACTGTTTGACTCACTTTAGAAAAGCCTGTAAACTCTCACACCTCTGTTGATTACTGTTTAATGATTCTTATGGTGGAATGGGATCTGTATGAGGTCTTTTAACATTCTTTGGCAAAGAAGAAAACTCCTCAGCAGTCTTGTACCATGGATCTCTATCTATACCCTGTAAAACCAGAAACAAAGTACTTTGTTCCTGTTAAATTTCTAGATAGAAGTCATTTGTTACTATCATCTACAATAAACAATCATATATTATTATGTACCATGTGTTGGAACTGTATTTAGATGAAGTGACTTCATTTGTAAATGAAGACTCTTAAACTAATGTATAATAAATTAAGCTGTAAGGTAACATAGGCAATTAAGGTGGCTTTTTCATTTTTAAAAATGACACTGTTCCAGACCTCTCCTGTCACATGAGACATTACTGTCCAGCCAGGTGCCACCAGAGCAGCAGTGTGAGTTCTGTGGCACTGGAGGGAGACTGAGAAGCAGTGAGGCAGGCAGGAGGTTTGCTCTAGTGAGGTTTAGGTGCTCAGGCAGGACAGAGGTGCAGAGCCAGGCTGCTGCTGCTGCTGCTGCCGCCGCCTCTGTGTGCTCAGAGCCACTGCCTAAACCTGCCACAAGTGATGCCATCTCTTTTAAAGATGGTGGCATAAAACAGCTGTGGGGAAGAGATGAGTGCAGCACCTAGACTGCCCAGAGTGTGGTCTGGTATGTGAAAATAATAATTACAAGAAGTAACAGCCATATAAGAATTCAGCATAAGGTAGATCTTTTTCTCCCCTACAAAGATCTATTGTCCATGGGAATGGGTTTCCAGGGCCAATATTTCTGCATAAACCAATGTCTTTCAGAAACATAAAATGTAAAAACTAAAATTATCTATCCACAGTATTCCTGAAATGTACTGCGTGTATCTTTAAGCTGTTCTCCAGCCAAAGTTGCTATCTGTAGAATAATTTATCAGCTTGCTATAAGATTTTTATTGCAATCTGGTGTTGGATATGTACATAGTATATTCTAAATTATAGATATATAAATATATTGATATAATATCAAGACAGAGATTTAAATCTTTCTAAAGTATTGGTTTGATTCTGTATTGCTTACCCGAGCGCTGGCCTCGATAGAGTGTGACTTGGCTTGTTTGCAGTAGAAATGTCTTTTTTTCCTGTAAAGCCTTCTGTCTCTTTAACTGATTTCCACTGTAGTAACTAGATTTTCATTACCCAATTCCATCTTCTTGCTTTTATTAAGATTGAACTGCAGTTTAGTTTTCCAGTGTAATATCTGACGTTGGATTGTAAATGAACTTAGCCAGCAGGAGTTTTGCTCCTTGTTGAAGGGCAGGTTCCTGAAGGTATTTTTTTACCAGAGGTTCATTCACAGACCAAACAGGACTGGCCAAAGCCACACCTGCTCTCTTCTTTTCACCAGTTTCAGGTCATGCAGGATGTCCCCTTCAGTTTATGTATTCAGAAGGTGCAGGCCTTCAAAGGGACAGGAAGTCACCTTCAAAATTGTCACCAGGAAGTTTTGCATGAAGGCTGCCTCACCCACTTTTGCATTCAATGAAATCCACAGTTTGTTTGGAAAACTGCCATGAGACAGCTGATAGCTAACCTAATGAACTCCCACCTTGCATGTTGCCACCAGTAATAAATGGGAAACATGGAGAATTACTGCTAGTCATACATGTGCGAGTAAAACAGAGACAAGGAGTTTGAATGGCTGCTGCCAACAGCAGCATTTTGGCCTGGGGCATCTGTTCTCCCTGTTGTTCCTTGGTGCAGGAAGAAGCTCAGGCTCAAACGCCCCCCCCCCCCCCATATCAGTAAGGATTTTTTTGGTTTTGTTAAATGCACAGTAGGCAAATTTGGAGTCAAACACTGAGTCCTGCATTACCTTTCTATGGGCCTCCCTCCCAGAATAATACTGATTAATACTAAAAAATCCTACTGTATAAACTTGAGTTTTTCTAAACATACGGAGGTATTACCTGTAGCACCTACACCCCCAAGTCGAGGACATGTAGACTAGAGTTGGAGCTTCTGATTCAGTGGTCTTGACATAAACCCCTCTGTGTGAGTAGATGGTGAGTAGCACGGCCAACAGCACAAGGGTGCAGTTCTCTCTGCTTAGAAAAGCTAAGAGTTGCTCATCCATGGGGACAGATAAAGACTTCGGGGTAGGAAAATCAAAACTTCACCTCCCACAAAGGAGTCTGGATTTCATGCACTCACCCTCCTTCCCTCCCAGCTCCTTGAAAAAGATGCTTTCCTTCCAACTTCCCAGCAAAAGCTGCCGAGGTGTTTGTGCTCCAAAACCCTCTTTTCTTTGTGTGGAAGAGAGGAGCTCAGTGCTCTAGCATTTCCCTCTCTCCTCCACACTCCTGTCCCCATCTCAGACCCGCTTCAGATGTCCTTCAGACTCACACCAGCAGCAGTGCTCTGGGAAGCTCTAGTCCTGTGTCCCCATTCCCCACACAGCTCTGGTTGATCCTTGCATCCCTGCCTGAGGCAGGCAGTGCACTGGTCATTGCCTTTCCCTGGCTAAGAACAGCCATGGGACTGTTGCTCTCAAAACTGTGTCTAAGGTGAGGAGAAGTGAGGCTCTCTGAAGCCCTCTATGGAGTGGCCATGCTCCCCTCCCAGCCTGCAGCCTGGCTACAGCTGCTCTCCAAGCCTGCTCTCCAACCCACAAACCCTGTGCTGGGAAGCCTCCCTTGGCCTGGTGGGGTGTGGTGAGAAAGCACCAAGTCCTTTTCATGGCTTTCTAGCAGCTTGCTGGCACTTCGCTCTAGAAGCAGGGAGCTGCTACAGCTCCTCAGCTCACTTCAGGAGAAAGCCCAGGAGCCTGAGAAGTTAGTAATTGCCAAAAAGAGAACCCCAAACCTTCTAGGAATACACATATAACTGTAGCTAGCAAATGTTTTCTAACCCGTCCTATTTCTGTGCTAGGCTGCCATAGCTCCCAGCTGGTCACCTGCAAAAAGCATCCTGAAATCAGTATTTGTGTTATTGCCAGCCCAAAAGCCAGTGCACAACCTGCAACAGCAAATGGGTAAAGGGGGGATCTATCTAGGCAAACATTTTGGCATATGAAAAAAACTGTGTGTCCTTGGAATTACTGTATTTTAATGTCTAAAAATGTGCAGAGAAGCGGGAATACATGGGCCAAACTCACCTTGCCTGCTGATGGGTGAGGTTAGAGTAAAGTAGTTTGATTCCTACACCCTCCCAAGAGCCCATTGCTGCCTTGGGCTTGGAGGTCGGGTCAGTCTCGGAGTTCCTGGTGCTGGCGGGGTCTGTCTGAGGATGTGTCTGTTGTATCCATGTAGTTCCTTGTCTGTCAGCTGGAAAGCTTTGTCATGTTCACTGTAACCACCGCCGCAAGCTCAGAAAGGAGACCACTGCTGTGCAAGCCAGGGTGTTCTTCAGTGTTCCTTTTACTAATTAACTTATCATCAAATTGCATAAATGTTCTGTTGTGATATAAAAAAAAAGTCTGGGGAAAGTACAAACCAAAGTGAACACACTGGCTAATCTGGTTTGTTTTATATGAAAAATGCACATTGACTTCACAGTGAATGAAATGAAAAACTAACTCACTTAAAAACCAAAAAAGCCAAAACAACCAAAACTTTATGCCTTAAATGGAAGCAGCAAATTGTTGCTCAGTCTCCTCTCATCCTAGCAAAATGACAAAGGGTATTATTTATGTCACAAAACTGACAAATTGAGAAAATTACCAAAACCCCCCGCGTCCCCCTTTCAAAAATACCCTAATTTTGAAAAACAAAATTCACCATATCAGTGCTGGGGAGTAAACTTCATAGTTATTTTAAGTTTTCTTTTAAGTTCGTTTTTTCCATCTTTTTGCCATTACCTGCATTCCTTAGATTTCTTTTTTTCATATGTTAAATGAACTAGCAACACCCCCATACCCTCTTCCTTTTTCCTTTTTTTTCTGTTCTGAAAGAACTTTAGATTCTCAGTAATGTTTTCCCCATCAAATCATGGAAAACCCTTTTGTTATTTCTCTTCTTTAACACATAACATGTTCCTCCTTTGACCCTCATTTTCCCTTTTTTTCTCTCTCTCCCCCTTCTCCCTCCCACTCGTCTGTCCCCCTCGTCCACCGATCTAATCCTGAATCCTGCCCTTTCGTGGTTGCTGTCCTTCCTCCCTCCTTCCCTCCCTCCCTCCTCCTCCGTGTCCCGGTCCCACCGCCCTGGCTGAACCCTCCCAACCTGTTTGTTCCTCTTCCTCTCTTCGTTTGCAGCTTAGAGATGGCTAAAGTCAGCACCCAGACCGCTTCCGTCACGACCCCTGTTGACCTCAACATGAACCTCTCTCAGTCTGCCACCCCTACCTCCACCCCCACCTCCATGGCCGTGCTGGCGGCCGCCTCCGCCGCTACCGTCAGTACCCCCCCTCCCCTACCAACTCTGCCAACCACCCACTATGCCGTTCCTGTCTCCAGTCTGCTTGGCATGAAAACTGTCCCACTCCTGGCACTAAATGCCGCGGCCGCCGCGGGGGCCACGGGGAGTTTGTCCGCTTACACTGCCAAAATTCCTTCGACGAGCGGGGTTAAGAAATCTGACCGCCAGAAGTTTGCTCCATATTGAAGGGATGAGACACAATGCAAGCTTTGCCAGCTCTGCCAAGAGTCTGTGGTAGCTCCTAGTTATCAAGGAAACAATACGGCATCTTTTATTTTCTGTTCAATTGCTAGTGTTAACTGTTGCCGACTCAAGTCGTCTTCCGCTCTCCATAACACCTAACACCAGGCACCACCTACCAACTAGTTCCAACAGCCAGCAGGTGCCAGCCCGGGCTCCTTCTCCCCAGACCCTGTCCCTCAGCAAGGCAGGGCTGCCCCAGCCCAGCAAGGGAGACGCAGTGGAGAGGAGAAACCATCAATGAGGCAAAGTGCTGACAGCTGGGCCCTGCTCCAGCAATGCTGCTCGGCATAAAAATGCACTCAGATCCATTTGCAGGGACCCCTCCAACTGCACAACAATTCCTTATGGCAAACTGGCGTCTCTGATGTATTTTTTTCTATTCCTAGAATTTGCAAATCTGGCACTTCTGATGATCTCTAGTGCCCCTTCAATGCCCTGGGAAGTGCTGCTGCCCCCCTCAGTCATTCTGCTGTTCCCAAAAGGCCTGGAGACCCCCAACCCCCTGTCCCAGAATCTGCCTATGAGCAGGAGATGGGTGCTAGGAAGTACCAACCTCAGGTACTTCTGAATACAACAAAGCAACCCTTCTGGTCTGAGAAAAACTGCTGAATTAAAAACGACTGCAAAACAGTAAGGAAAAAATATCAGGCACCTGTGCCTCTCCACATGATTCTTTCAAAGGGTGCAACAGTTTTTCTGTGCTTTCGAAAAACGTAATTTTAAGAACTCTGCTTTAGGGAGGGAAGGAGAGCAGGCTCCTCCTTTTGCACTCAGACGTTTTACATGCACTGACACAGTACTTATTTCTGTAAGTACTTCAGAGCAAGTACAAACCAGATGCCATCGCTATCTGATACTTCCTCCCATGTATGTTTTATTCAGCCAAAATGACCTTTCTTCATTAGATTTCTGTACAAAGTACATTCCTGTTCAACTCGCCACTGATCATGCAGTCAGGTTGTTCTGTAATCATGAAAAACATGTAGCAATTTAGAGGTAATTCAAAGGCTGCTGCCTGGACAGATCCCATCCCTTTACCAAGAACTTCAGGATGCTCAGATTAACTAAAACCAGACAGGTAATGGCAGCCAAATCCAAGAGAGCTGGGGAATGGAGTGGCTGGTTGCCAGCTGTTGGAACTAGTTCTTAACTGCATTTTATGTTTGTCCATCCACTTTCTTTTTAATTTCTGTTGCATAACTCAGTAATGCAATATTGTTTTCCTCACCACTTCCAAACCCAGAGTCCCATTAGCCTGCCATGCTCATCCACTTTGCACTCCTTGGACACAAAGCTTTAACAATTGAACTGTATTCAGTGCATTTTAATATAAACTAAAAACACAATGCAAATGCAATACTTTTTAAAACATGGTATTTCAAAGTGTGTTATTGTACAGGGCTAAGTACTATCTCAGTATTTTGTGTCATTTCTGTATTCTGTGGGCTTTTCTTCACCTTAGCACCTTTGCACTAAGTTTTGTCACTGTAACCATTTGTAGAACTGCCATTGTTCCAATTTGCACTTATCCAAATGGGGTTTTTGGTTGGTTTTGTTGGGGGTTTTTTGGTTTTGTGGTTTTTTGTTTGTTTGTGGCTTCCTTTTTTTTCTTTTTTCCTTTTTTTCTTTTTTTGGTTGTATATAATGAAGGAAAAACTGGGAATAATGTTAAGGTACCACAGCTATTGAAAAGCTTTAGAAATTGCTGTAAAATTGTTCTGGACTATTGTAACTGTTTCAATAATTGACATTTAAGGGAAAAAAAACCACCACCAACCTCTGTGTGAGAAAACTTGCCTGCACTGAAATGCTGTTCTATGCTGGTTGTACTCAAGTGGTATTTTTTTAATAGTGAGAAGATTTTTTTCTTTTTTTTTTTGCCTTTTTTTGTTTGTTTGTTTTCTTTTCCTCCTTTTTGTTCCTACATTTTAGGCTGTCTTCAGAAGTTACTGGCCTGGGGGCTCTGTAACCTATTTCATCATGCCCTAGTGCATTAGCCACCAGACAGGACTTTTCCAAAGCCCCATGAGACAATGCTTTCTATGGACTAATCTACAGAGGAGTTTCTGCCATTTCTAACTTTCTTATTATTCTGAGACATCAAAAGAAAATACTTCCTTTACTCTTTAAGCAACTGTGCTTCCTAACTCTTGTGTTGCTTTCATTACTGTTCCAGTTTTAACACTGTTGTGGCTCATAACATAAAGCAAAGACAAGTTATTTTTGGGGGTTAATTTCCATTGATGTTCATGCTTTGGCTAATCTGTATAAAAGCATGGGCCGTTAGTGTTCTAAACCACTGTATTCAGCTAGAGACTCGACAGTAAGTTAAATGAGACGTTTTTATAAATAAATTTTTTTCCTGATTAAAAAAACAAAAAAAGACGTGGTAGCTTTGTGCATACAACTGTTGTGTTGTTTAAACTTTGTTCTTTGTAACCGAGTTGCTAACTTGTCATTGAAGAAGCACTATTTTATGGATTGTCAAACTAAGGTCACAGACAAATTGCTTGTTTTCAATTAATGATTAAAGGTTTCATATCATCACGCTTCAGGTCCCAGTGCTCATTGGGAAACAGTGTAACACCTGTGCCAGACTGGCAGCCTTAGCAAGGATGTTTGCCCATTGTCAGGGATGATGAGTCTCCTCAGGACTAGATGGAGCTGGACTGTGCAATTAGTAGAGTAAGCAGTATTTCTATAAAACCTGATCTGGTTTTAACAAAGCTGCTCGTTGAGAACTTCTCACACTGCAGAGAAAAGACAAATTTGGCTTTGTGTTACAAGCAACCACTGATTTGTATCTCTGGTCTTTTCCCAGACTGATCTATAGTTCAGATACTGGGGAAAGGAAAACAGGAACAAAAGAATGAACTTGGATAGTGAGTACAGTATTGCTGAGGCCCTTCATACCTCCCCTATTCTCAGCAGCACTGCCCAGAGGCCAGGCTTTTAGCCAGCACCTTCGCCCCTGGCAGGAGCCAGCCCAGCAGCTGGGAGGAGCACGGCAGTGTGCAGTGAGAGGGGGAATGGAGAGCTGAGCAGGCCCAGGAGCTCCTCCTGCCCTGACCCTCTGCTCCAGCTGAAGCACTGCAGTCACAGCTTCGAGTTCTCTCTTCACACACAGGTGAAAGAAAGGGGCTGGCTCCGAGCTGTTGCTGAGTTGCAGCACCCCTGGCTGTGCTCTGGCCCCCTCTCCTCTTGGGGCACTGGCAGCACTGCCACAGGTACTGCTCTGGCCTCAGGAGAGAGCAGCTTTTTGGCACTGCAGGAGTAGACTGATTTTACAGCCTCCGTCTCCCTGCTCTGTAAAACGTCTCTATGTGCCTTCAGCTCGGGGTCCTGCTTCCCCTCCCTGCCCTGCTGAGCTTTTGGGACATACCAGGATTATTCCCTGTGATCTCCAGGGTACAGACAGCTCTCAGGTCTGTGCCTGGAGCCAGATGTGCACACAGACTTGGAGACCTGTAGGAATCAACAGCTTTTTCAATCCAGATGCAGCCACAGCACAACCCCTGATGGAGAAGGGTGCCAAGGGGCACTACAGAACAGCTCACTGCAGCCCAGCACCCAATGCTGACACCTAGCTATTCCATCCCTTAGAAAAACTACAGGCTCTAGGACTAACCTTGATAAAATTCTCTGTTATTGTTACTTAAAATATATTTTTATTACTTAAAATATATTTAACTTCTCATTCTTGAAAGGAAATTGAAGCTGCTATCACAGCAGAGACCTCCATAAACCTTCATTTCTTCAACAGCAAAAGCTATTTCTATGGCTAGCCTGGCTAGTGTAAAAGAAAAGAAAAATTAAAAAGAGAACATTATTGCAGCTCTACACTAAGTAGGTCAAAGTTTTGCTCTCCCAGTAAAGCTGCCAGGCAAAGAGCAGCAGCAGCTCTGGGCTGTATAGTAGCTTTCACATTAATAATTCACATGTGCCTTGCAGAACTGAAAGATTTAAGCAAACTAGTGCAGGGGTATGTTTGTGTGAGGAATGAGGAGAGGTAAAATAAAGACACATGGACAAAGAAGGAAGTCTTCTGAGAGGGGTTTTGCAAAAAATCATGCAGAAATGTGATAAAATCTAAGCTTATTGTAATTTCTCTATTTTAGTTGGAAAATATTTCTGAATGGCAAGAAAAAGTTCCTAATAGGTTTACTATACAAAACAGACAAGCAAAAGACAATGTGGTAAAGAAAAAAGGAAACAAAAAAAAGGCTAAAGAATAATACTAATCAAGACAGAAAAGTAAACCAGTCATGCCGAAGGTAGATAAGAGGAATCATGTACTCGCTGTGAAAAGGTCACTGCCCACACAACTGTGAGTTTCCAGATGAAAGACAGCACAAGTTCTGCAGCTTTTGCGTCATCAAATTGGAATTAGGTTTCTGGAAACATCTCAAATGAATTCAAGCAGCTCTGTTGTGTTTCTCAAGTGAAAAATCATTGACAGCATGAATGCTGCCTGGAACCAGAAGGAAAATAAACAAAGTTAGTCTTCTGCTAATACACAGAGTGCTTTCTGTTCTCAGGCATGGCCAGAGGGCATCTGTGGGCCCCAAGGCTCACAATTGTGCCAGTCAAGCTCCTAGGAAGCAGCAGAGTCTCTCTGGTGCCATGAACAGAAGCACCTGGGAAGTGCCTCAGCCTCAGAAGGCTGCACAGGCAAGGTGCTGTTTGTGGGGTTGCACAAGACAGTCTGAAATTTCAGTTTCTTCCACAGCTTTATTATCAGCTGAATGTATTTCAGCACTACTTGTATTCTTGGGACAGGACCTTCCCCTTCTGGAGTGAGTGTCATGATTATCTGAAAGTCACAATGCTCACTGATCCAATGGTTCAACAGTGGCACAGCTTCTGCAGGGCAGACTGTCACTGTCAGGCTGCTCACCTGAGTGACACAAAGTGTGTGTTCAAAGGACAGCATGGAAAGGAGGGATGTGAACAGAGATCTCTCCCCTGTCACTGCTGCAGCCACCAGTGGTGCAAGACATAGGTGCCTCCAGTGTATTTCTGGAAGAAAGACTTGGTTTAGATGTCTACACAAAGTAGCTGCTCACATTTGTTTTCCCAGCTATCAGGCCAGGATAATTCTAACTGAACTGATGAACAGAAGATCAATGAAGGCAGATACCAAAAATCTGCTTCACACCTGAAATTTCCATCTCTTGGCCCAAGCAACATTTTCTAGGGATGTAAGTACACACTGCCCTTCTTGGCACTGAAGTGTACTTAATTCCTTGTTTTCAGGAAGGAATGCAGCAGTGTTAATTAAATCAGTTTCTGAATCAATGCATGTGTCCTGTCACCCTGCAGACTGGCATGAGTCTTACCACAATAACCAAATTTAAGAGTCAAAGTCACTTGATGTTACCTAACGAAAGGGAATTTCTGTAACATTACATACACTGTGGTTTCTAATGACAGCCACAACATGATTCATTCATGATTATTTTCTAGAGCAACTTTTATGGATTATAAGAAGAAAGTATTTTTAAGTGCTGAAAATATTTTAGCAATATGGCTTTTCTCATTTCTAGCTCAGTGTTTTTAAGATGATAAAACGCAGATAATCTAATTATACTGGCATGTAATAAGCAAAATCTGTCTCTCCTCAAATTGAATTTATTGGCAGGGGGCCTGGCCAAAGCTAATGTTAATGTTCTTTTTAATCAGTATTGGCTGCAAATCAGTATTTGAAGCGAATTTTAAAATTAAATGCTGTACTAGGGGAAAAACAATCACATTAGCAAATGAGAACATTGTTTGGTTTGTTGTTATTTGGGCTTGTTGGTTTTGTGCAGTGACTACTGGGCTCCTCTGTATCAAATACAGACCTTGTTCCACATCTAAGGCACAACAGCAGCAGCTTATTTCTCCAAGGGCAGGAGAGAAGTTAGCACAGCAATTACCATTTGTGACTGCCTGCCTTGCCAGGGGAGAGCTCACTACCAGCAGGGAGCTACTCACTATTCTCACCTGCAGCTGTGGTGAGCTGCTCCCTGCAACTCCCATTTCAAACGTGCAGGCACACATATTCTGCCCCTGGAAGTTACTTACCAGCTCCAAAACCACCAAGCTGGGGAATCTCAACTGCTTTTTGGTAGCATGAAATTCCACATTTCTGAAGTTTGGACAACACTTTCCATTATTCTATCAGTAAATAAGGATTTCAAATGTCTTCCTCCCTAACTCTGGTACTTCAGTTTTCTGCAAGCCCTGGAGATCAGAGAATTAAAACAGTCTTCTTAATTCCCATTAAAATTTCATTTCTAATAGTGGCTATTGACAGAGTTAGTTATTAGGATTGTTTTCTTCTTTATTGTTAAAAAATAGAATTCAAGAAAGTTAAGAAGGGAGAAAGAAATTAAGGAAGTACATATTTTTAAAAACAATTATTTCCTCTGCTTAATAACCTATCTGAATAGTTTATCAGAAGTATAGAAAATTGTTTTCTAAAACTGAAGACATACTTAACATTACAAACTAATTGTCTCTGTGTTTTTCTAAATACAGAAGATTATTTACCTTGATAAATTAGCTTGATTACTGAGTGAGGTTAGGATATTTCCCTCTCCTCCCTTATAGCCATGCTACTTTCTTTGCTAAACAGCAGGATTATTCCTTGCCCTCTTGACACAACAGCTCATGCACGTCAGACAAAGTCATTCCAATCATCTTCACAAAGCTCTCTAAAAGCTTTGCTTCAGATGCTGAAGAAAGGCACAGTTGTGTGCAGTAGGCTGTAAAAAACTTGGATACGACACTATTTGGAGATCTATGAGATTCCTCTTAGGAAAAGAGCAACAACTCCTAAAGAAGCCCCAACTCAGAGGGACGGATACTGTCACTTCCCCAGCAGTGCACACACGCACTCGCTGGTCCATCTTTACCCTTCCAGCAAGTTATGCAAGGATAACAAGCAGAATGATGAGTGACCTGGTGTTTATTCCTGACATCTATTTCTAATAACAATGGGCTGCACTGGTTTGGATTTGAATGTTCAAGCTCCCTGCAGTGTAACTGAACTCACTGCCTTTGGCTCTTACCACAAGACACCTCTGAAGATGAAGGCAGCTGGACTAAAACAGCTGAACTGTTTTAGTGCTCAGTTCATTTCCTACTCATCCACAGCTGAAACCAGGATGTGCAGATTTATGTACAAGATCAAAGTAAAATTACAGAAAAACATACAAAAGGGAAGTGTAATTTATAAACTCAGAGATTAGCATTTTTTACTGTCAAAACATGTATGTCCATGATGCTCAGTGTAACCTGACATTAATCACATCTATTTCTCTGATATTAAGCCAAATGCAGAGTAGTTCTGAAGTTCAGTGTTAACAAGCTTGTGTGTTTTGGTGAGTGACGTCAGTGAAAAGCAAAGATAAACAGAATAATTAGAAATTTAGCTTAGCTCTTCTCAGAGGGAAACTGGAGGAGTGTGTTTTGATTTGTTTTGAAAAAGACAGTCCTGTTAATCCTACACCAACCTGTTGGCTGGAAGTTCTCTGTACAGAGAAAAACAGATCTAAAGATCTTTCACTGCAGCATGACAGGCACCTTAGACATTGATACTCAAATGTTTCAGGCTATACAAGGACATTTTATTTCAGTTTTTGTCCAACTAGGTTTTCTCCAACTTGTCCAAATATTAATTATTTATTTCAGTATTCTCTGAACACTTACTCTGTATTACAACGCTCTCTGAATTTCAGTGATTCGTGTGAGAGTGCAGTGTCACATCAAACATTTTAGCAGCAACAGCTACTTACTGTCACTAAATCAGCTCAAACCCAGTGGCTGAAAGGAAACAGGAATGTGTGGATGCAATAAACCACTAAGGACCATTGCCTGAATTTTGACAGCTTTATAAATAGGAAGAGCTGAACCCAAGGATCATGGAAATTGGGAGTGATAAAAAAGCATCTCACTAGGAAAGGACTTTGCTGTATCAAATCTTTCCCCCAAAACAGGCAAATCAAACATCTAAGTTTAAAATTAATCTTTATTACTTGGTTAATAACCATCTCTGAGGCAAGTAACTGGAATTCGTAAGAGCAAAGCTTGTTTTCTCCCTTTAAATTCTCACTAGTTTTAATATGAAATGTTAAAAAATAAAGGTTAACCTGTTCTTAACAGGTTAACAACTTTACTTTTTGGTATCAATCAAGCCACACATTTCTCCTATTTTTAAAAAGTCCTCAGCAAATTCGAAGTATCTGAAGATTTGCAAAAGTAAAGAAAAATACAAACTTACCAAAGGTAGTGCTGCTTTCCATGTCCCAGTCTTGTCAAGTTTGTTGGTTCTTGGTTTTATTTAATCTGTGTTTATCAGAACAGAATCGATTTTAGATGCTTTCTGTGCCTAAGATAGTACTTTAAGAAAATTGCCAGTATTTGCAGCTATTATTTTACCTCCTCAGTCTCCAGCGCAGTACCTTCCTCTCAAGCATTTTGTCACCCTTTCATTAAGTGATGCAGATATGTAACCACTCTGTTCTCATCCCTCTGGTTCAGGAATGTGAGATATGCTACATGATGGCTGCACTAAGCAAAACAGGAGACTATAAAGAAAAATATTCAGCAGTGCTATGGCACATCACAGGATATAAACTATAGAGAAGCTGTAGCTCAGTGAGCTTATATACACAGAGAAACTATAACAGACCCTGAAAAAAAATGTACATGTTTTATTGGGAGCTGGGGCAATGGACAGAAGGGCACTTACAGATTTTAAGAAAACATAAATGCATAATATTTTCCTTTCTCTAAACCCCTGGACTGGGAAAACTTTGTAGACTATGCACTTCTATAGACAATAAGCCAAGTACCTGACTGTGCTAATGCTTCCAAAAGCTTAGTCATTCTTTACACATTTATTAATCCCATTAAAATAATTCTGGTAGGAAACCAATCATTTTAATAGGAAAGGTGCATTCAGTATTGTAAAACATTTGCAATTGACAGTTACTACAACAAGTAACTACACCACTGTAGAGCTATAAAAATTTATTTTAATAAGCTTGGCTCTTTACCTCACAATCCTCTTCAAATAAATATTTAACAAAAGAATCTCCCATCTAACAATGGAAGTAACACCACAGGTAAAAAAAAGTATCAACCATGTTGCAGAAATGCTACAACAAAGCCCCTTTCACCCGCCAGTCTTGTGACAGCAAATCCTGCAGTTCTTCTTCATCTTCACTACCAACATCCTCCTCCTCCTTCTCTTGTGCTGCTCTTAATCTCATGGCTTCCTTTAACTTCTCCTTCATCTCGTCCTGGCGGTTCCGCAGAAGCTCAACACGGCGGTAGCATTCACTGTTGGAGTGTGAAACACCTGTTAACACTTGGGGCCTCTCCACATTAATTTGATCATCTCCAGTGCTGGATTTTGCTTCTACAACTTTGGATGAAGAAGCTTCATAGCTTCCCCTCAATGAAAAGAAATAAGCTTTGAAGATGCTAGTGCACCCTCTCAGTGTTCATCAAGTGGAAACAAACCGAGGAGAGGAGTGCTCAATTCTCTGGCAATGAGATCTAATCCAAATACTTAACAACTGCAGTACAGTCACAAACCATTTTTTAAAAACCTCAGAACCAATACCCACTTCCACACAAGAAGAAGCACCATTCTTTGCTCATAAGAGAAAGGTGTGACCTCAATTATCAATTTTGATAACTTAGTGGTGGCATCTCTGAAAATAAAAAAAACAGCACAAAGTGTTCAGATTCTTTATCTGCTCCCTCTGTGCTGTAACAGAACATTTTAAGTAAACACAATACAAAAGTTTCAGGCTTCCATTTACTTAAAAAGTTCTGTCCTTGAATTGTGTTTTATAACTGTTCTAGCCATTTTAAAGAGGGTATTTTGTTTAAAATGCCAAGTAGTACCAGCCTGATTTAAATTCATCTTTGCTTCTTTCATTCTTATTTGCTCAGAAGGGTCAACATGGAGGGGTTACTACCTGGATCCTGTTTCCCCCTGCATTATCACCAATATAATTCCTACAGGCAGTCATAGCTGAAGATTTGAAGGCCAAGGAATTTATTTAATTTTCAACTTCATTTGAAATAATCTGCCTGTAGATATGTTTAGAAGTCAGAAGTTACAAAAAGTCTTTAAAAATCTGTTTGGAACTTTTATTTTGGGGAAAGATAATTATAGCAATAAACTTGAAATACTCTACAAATTTCTGGACTTGGTTCTACTTACTATAGGAGCCTTAGCTAGTGAGAAAAATGAGTCCTCAAAGAGAGGCAGGTTTAGCTCAAGCCCTCTCCAGCATTACATGAACACTGTTAAAAGACATTCCTGTAATACCAAAGTTCAGTTTGAACCCAGTGCTGTTGTTGCCATACACTGATTATGTGTAGCATGTAAATCTGCCCAGATGACTGAAGTGTTGCTTTAATTTCTAGTGTCTTCTTTTTGTCACATCTCTTTCTTTTCAGTCGCTACCATTGCCATAATCACTGTTATATCAGTGTGTTGAGCTACACGAAAACTGTAACAAACTGTGCCACTGAGCTCTATTTCAGGTTACTTGAGTTTAAACCAATGCCCATCCAACCACCACATCCACCATTTCAGCAAAACAAAACAAAAGAAACCACTTCATGTGAAGAAGTGCATCACTCCACAAAACCTTTAATTAAACTTCTCTAAAATTAAAGAGGGTTTGCCGCAGGACAGGATATTTTCAGTAGAGGAAATGTTTCATAAAAATGTTAGCATAAATTCTATATCAGTCAAAATTCCCAGGGAATTAAGACATTTGACAAGGGAAGAGGGACAGTTTGTTCCAAGAATTTGCCTTGTGTATTTTGAGTGATTGCAGTGCATTCTCTCTTTGGAGAAAGTTATGTAACTTTGTACCAAAATTCATGTCTTTATTAGGTACCATTCTGCAATTTGAGGGACTTTGTCCTTCAAATACCCAGATGATTAATGAAAGGTAGTATTGCAGATTAAAAGTGTTTTTATCACTCTAGTCAGAGTAATCCATTACTGCTGGAGAACAGAGAATTTGAGGAAAAATTGATCTACTTACATCTGCTCATCAATTTCTCCAATCTGGCGATCTAGTCGTCCCTCCTCATCATCTTCTGCCACTATTGCTTCTGAAATCTAAACCAGAAAAGCACTGAGAAAATTCATCTCCATCCTGAATTCCACTTCTGCTCCTTTACAATGTCTGTGTCCCCCCCTGCTCCCCTCTACCTCAAGTTAGTGTCAATCTCCTGTATGTATATTCCCATCTTCAGAAGGGCAAATACAGAGAAAAAAATTGTCTGGTTTAATTTGAAATGGAAATGCTTTTTTTTAAAAATCAAAAGTAGTTTGGCTGCTTTGGGGTGAATCTTTGGAAATTTTCAATACACTACAATTCGAAACTGAGCATAAGCAAACTACACACACCCACAGTCAGTGGTTGAAAGGGGAGCTATATCCCAGTGCTTGGGACTCAGTTACACCCACTTATTGAACGTACTGTTTAAATATTCCCGCTAGATCCCGAAGTGTTTCTAACCTGTTATTTTTTTCAGCATATACTTTCTCAAATCTGAATGTCTGGGAGATGCTATGCAATCAATGGTCCACGCATAACTGAGAAGATTCCTCCTAAGCTGAAGAATTATCTGAATGGCTTATGCTAGCAAAATGTATCCACCACCGCTTTTGTATGAACATTCGCTCTGTTTATAGTGCTGACTGCTTTAAAATGAGCAATGATAATTTTTCTGCACCACTTTTCTCAGCGGTTGACATATGAGTAACTATTTACAATTAAAATAATTTTAAAAGATAGCAAATACTCTAGGGGAAGACTGAGAACACCAGGTAATCTGTAGTCGATTCTTATATTGTACAAAAGGGCAGATAAACACCTGCTGCAGGAAGACTTTCCACGCAATGGTAAACAGTGAAAAATGGAAGAACAGAAAAACTGTGGCAAATTTACGTGTCTCACACAAAAACTCTTTTGTCACTTTCCCAGATTTTGGAGTTCCTTTCCAGTACATTTAAATTAAACATGAAACCCAGGTTACCTACACTTTATAGATACTTTTTAAAAAAGATAAACAAATGGGTAGTGTTTTGTTCAGTAGTTTTAAACATTAAAATATGAATATATCTCTAGATTTAAGAAGAGCCCACAACTGTGTCCTGTTTGTATTCAGGACACTGATCTGAGGTATATGCTAGCTAAATAGTATTTAAATAAAATACAGTGTAACAAATGTAACTAGATACATATGACTGGATCTTGATCAAAAGTTTTCAACTTAATGCCCTTTAAGTGGAAAATACAAGGATCCCTTTGCTCATTTATAAAGTGCATTTAACCACACACTGCATTGAAACAAACAGCTGACAAATGCAGATGTCAGCCATTCTGCAGAGCTGCATGAAACTGTTGTTTTCCTTATTGTGTATAGTATTTAGAATCAATAAATAGAGATTCCATTACTTACTGTGTTGACCTGTCGCATTGCCTTTTGAAATTCATCCCATTCTTTGTCCATCTGATCCTTTGGAGCATCAACTTTTCTCACCTAAGGAAAACATGAAAATTTATAAATTAACAATTTAAGTCTAGTGACTCTTTGGGGCACTGTAAAAAGAAAACAGGAGAAATAGGAAAAGTTATGCTGTGTTATCAGAAAGGTCTGGTTGATGTACTTCAGTTTAAGTAATGGATATGAGAGAGAGTGCAGCTGCACAATTGTGTCAGAAGAAAAATCTAACTCTGCTCCTGGGTTAAAACAACATCTGTGACTGCAGCATTAAAGAATAATTATTGACTAAGAATGGCTGGTGTGGAATGTCTGGAGTAACAAAAGTGAGTTTGCTGGTCTGTCATTTCACTGTGTCAGGTGATAACTAGTAAATTCTTCTGTAAGCTGCCTGTACAATTGCATACAGTAGTCATTTCACAAGCCAAAAAGCAGTGAATTGTTTGCCTTTGGCATAATGTAAAGTATCGAAGTTTTCAGTCACTAGTCTGCTGGTGTTAGGTAGCCTGACTGTATTTCAAATCTAGTCTAATTTTGCTGGCTAACAGAAGAAACTGCACAGCTACAAACCAATTTTAACAACATGCAAAGCTTTTTATTCTGTGGTAGATGGCATTTAGTACTAAGACATGAAGTCTGAAAAAGTAGTAGTGGTAAGAATATGTTTTTAAGATCTACAGCCAAGGTAATCAAAGCCAGATTGTGCTTTTAAAGCAAATAAATAAACAAGGTAGTCTACCTGTGTAATTGAAACTTCCACAATTGAAGACTGGAAGATGTGGCATATAATGTATTTTAGAGGACAGATTATGCCTGACTCAGGACTGGGTAGAATTATATAGCTAGGAGAACTAAGCAGTTTGAACATAATAATTCATTACACCATCTTTTTGCATTAGTTTTATTTTCCCTTTATTCATTCTGCTCTTTTGGTGACACATCAGTCATCACCTTAGTAAAGACAACAGTTTGGTGCGTTTTGTTCCTGAGTGATTATAAAAAAATCAAGTAGTATGAATTAAGTTTATAGAATAAATTAGAAGCTTCCAAGCAAACTCATACTGGGAAGTAATAGTCATCATTTCATTTTTCTGTTTTGTTATTATTTCTATCATATGTGTATGTACTGTGTTATTATGCATTGTGGTTGTCTTTTGTAATTCATAATTATTTGTATTTCTTACAATAAATTTAAACACTAAAGTTATTATTTTTCTTGAAATATTTATCTAATCCAGAACTTATATGCTTTACAAATACCTGATGCAAATAACATTTTTCACACCCACAATCTCCCTTTCAAATACCCAGTTAATTCTTAAAATAATTGTTTTGTGTATGATTCCAACACAGAACCACTGCAGCCACCTCAATATAAGGGATGTCACGAACATTTTCCTTCCTCTGAGTATTGCCCACACTCAGAAAGGGCTGAATAAAAGGAAGAGCCTCTGCAAGCACTTAAAGGAAAAGCTGACTGGAATAGGTAACCACTTGATAATTTATCAGTGGAGGCAATAAGCAGAACAAAGGTCACTGACCAGTGTCCTCACCGATAGAAGCAGATTCTCCTTTGCCTGCTAGGCATTCCTGCATTCCCAATTCATGATAAAACTAAGTATTTGAAAAATTTAACACTTCAATTACAAAACAAAAAAAAGAAAACCAAACAGCCAAAGCATGGCTTTTTCAGCTACACATTATCCAAAACTATTCACATATGGCAACACGTGGGCACGAGTGGTGCCAAAACAGTCTTGCCAGAGCAAATAAAACACTGAAGCTTGTTAGCTGGGCCAGTGGGACTAACTGAACATAAAGAAGCATTATTTGGAAGGTCTCCAAATTAGATGTCATGGCTTGGCCTCACAGTGCCAATTTAAATACACCAGCAGCCTTCCACTGAGTGAACAAGGAAATATACTCAAAGAAAATAAAAAATAATTGAGCCTACAGCACTCTATTTCAATAAAAAAAGCAAGAAAGCCATCAAATCTGTGGCAAATTTTACAAAACAGAAGAAAATAATGTTTGTATTTCAAATATCAGTGTTTATTTTGGTCATCATTTGGTACTGTGCAAGCTGAAGGAAATATAAATGTGTTTGATCACAATTTCAAGATTTTTAGTTATGGGATTGTTTTGAGTAACAAAGTGAATACCCACTTTTCTTTTCTGAGTGTCAAAAAAACCTGAAGTGGTAAAAGTAAAGAGGGCTTGACAGTGTGTGCCACAATGGAGCTATTTCCATTCCATCAGGATGCACCCTATCAGTCAGACAGCAACTCTTAACACTTTCCAGCAGGATCTCACAAAGGACATATAGAACTGCTACCATTCCAAAGTAAAATTGAACATACAAATTAAGTGAAATGCTTTTCCCGGGATGACTCACAGAAATAAAGGTAGATTGTCCAAACATCAGTCCAGCATTCTAACAAATAACATTTCTTTAAGAGCCACAGAGGAACCACAATCAAAATACCTTTCAAGAGAGGATTTTAACAAGCTCTTCCTGCCCATCTCCATCCCTTTTCATGTTCTCTAATTCACAAAGAATGAATGTTTAAAGCTGCACCGGGGAGGTCCAGACAGGGCAGCAGGAAGCACTTCTTTACCAAGAGGGTGGGCAAACACTGGAATAGGCTTCCTGGAGAAGGGGCTGATGCCCCAAGCCTGTCAGTGCTCAAAAGGCATTTGGACAATGCCCTTAATAACGAGTTTTAACTTCTGTTCAGCCCTGAAGTTTTCAGGCAGTTGGACTAGATTATTATTATAGGTCACTTCCAACTGAAATAGTCCATTCTATTCTAAATAGTTCAGTCATTTTCTTATATTCCAGTATGATTGTTTACCTGGAAAAGCATCCTTACTACTCAGAAAATCATTACAACTAGCAGAAATAAATCCAGTAGCATAAAAAGAGGAGATCACTTACTTTTGCATCCACTTCAGGATCATCAAAGAAACCTTCTGGCAAAGCTTCAGCAGTGTTTTCTTTTCTGAAATATTTTATTACAATTAGCCAAGTTAACACTTAACAATCTGCTTTATTGCAGAGTTAAAGTAGTCAAGAATGAACTTGATAATTCTTTATGTAAATGTGTAGAAACACAGCAAGTTTTTTGAGCCCTTAGTTTTATCTACAACAATCAAAACCTCCTTCTTTAGTCTGGTCTTTCCTCACTTTGAAGGAGCTCCATAAAAAGGTTTAAATCTCACTGTTAAAACAAGAGCTGTAGCTTATACTTCTTAAACTATTCTTTCCAGTGTGCTGAACTGCCAAACATTGTGACAGCGCATTTGCTACTTCTGAAAGACTAAAGCACTGTCCAAAAGAGTGCTCAAGTGAGCTGAACCACTACTTCAGAACAAGCAGGTTTCTTTAAACAGTGGACAGCAGTGGTTGACATTAAGCTTCCACAGTACCCTGTGTTAAAGTTTGCAAACAGAGATGTCAGACATTCTCTGTATGACATTGCTCCATCTCTTCTCCTGTCCCTAGGGTGCAAGATACCTGCCTGAAATAATGCCTGAGGCTGACATATATACAAACTATTCTGGACACAACAATAAGTTAAGATTTCTAAGTGATCACAGCCCCTATTTCCTGGAAGACAAATGTTTAGTTACAATTCCTAAGATTATCAATATTTTATTTGACTGCTTACCTTTCGACCACCTTCTCCTGTACCTCTGCTTTTTGTATGGATCCTGAATGGGAAACTAGAGGTGCAGCTGGAGTTTTGGTGTCAAAAAAGTCTATAGGAAAGGACAGAAGTTTATGACAAAAAGAACAGCTGTTCAGGCATTTTCTGAAATTCCTACTAGAAAGGAATTTTGGTTTGCACCTTACTGAATCAAGGGAAGAACAGCCAGACATGACTTCCCTTGACAGCCTCAAATAACTAGAACATAAAATCAAAAAGCAACCACCACACAATAACAGGAGATACTCTGCCAGTTTACTTCTACTTCCAATATTACACACCCTCACCATCACCTAATTACCAGTCACCTAATGGCAATAATTAGAAAAATGAAATAAAAACCTTTCTTCATCAATTAAATCACAGGTTCTCCTTAATGAATCACTTACTATTTCAGTCAGCATTACCTGCAGGCAGGGAATTAGCTATTACTTCTTGAGCTGGAGGTGGAATTTCAGTTTTATGCACAACAGAAGATTTGCTTGATTGTTCTTGTTCCTCCTCTTCATCATCATCATCGTCGTCGTAATTCCCTGACAATAAACTGGGACCTGGGCCCTTGGAAAGCTGTACACTGGTGCTGTCTTGCTCTGCTTCATCAAAAAAATCTGCAGGCAGCCTGGTAAAGAGTCCACAACACATCTGCTTGAAACTTCCCACCAGTGACTCCATCCCAGCACCAGCAGCCCAGCCCATCCATGAGCAATATGGGCTGAGGGATACTGAGCAATGCCCTGAAGGCAGCACACGCTTGGAGCTCCCATTTAAGTTTCCTAGAAATGCCGACGTTAATTCTAAAAACACCTTTCAGATCCATTTTTCTATTTGGATATTCACTGTCAGAAACATTAATAAGAACTACCCATAACAAACTGGAATGGTGGTTAAAGTAATTCTTTTTCCACCTCCTAAGTAATTTGCTATTTATTTTGGGTACTTACTGCTGTCCAGAACTGCAATTCAGAGCAGCCACACAGGCTCAGCAATGAGAAAACACAGATTTGCTGAGAGCAGCTGCAGCCTCCAAGCCCAACATTTTTCCACATTTTATTTTAAACTAATCATATCAACAGGTTAAAAAACAGACAAACCTCTCAAGTATTAATTTTGCACACAAACTCAAATTCTTAGAAGGAAACAGCACATGGTACCCATGCAAGATAATAATTTATCCTGTGCAGTGTAGGGGAGACCCACAGGTGTCACATGACATCTGCCAACCCTGCAAAGATGTCCAAATATCATCAGAAATTTTTAGTGGCAGCTGAGATGCTTAACCCAACTCAAATACAGCCTCATATTTGTACAAGTTCAACTGCAGCATGTGCACTTACATGAATTTTAGGTGAAGATCTGTCAGTGAGATTTGTTAGTAGTTTTTGTTAATAAATTACACATTCAGAATCTGTCTTAGTTTCAGACTGCCACCTCTTCTGTAGGATGTCAGCATTATTAGAGAAGGTGCTACAATCCAGTTATGTTCAAAGTGTATAACAGCAGCACAAGTCAACTCTTAAAAGTCTGTCAGCAACAGTAAAAGAATTCCTGGTTTCTCTTAAGAGTTGATACAATTATCTCCACCCAGGAAGATGCTACCATGTTTAGGAATATACAACTCCTAGAAAAGGGGCAGAAGCAGGGATCTGCTGACTCTCTGAACCTTTGTCCCTATCTAGGAAGCAGGGACAAGGTAGAGCTGGGCAAGGATGCAGCCCTGCTAGTCAGAAAAAATTCCTGTGTAACAACAAGATCTACTTACCCTGACGAAGATGTGTGTGGCTTTTCATCCGTACCTGTACAACAGCCAAGAGTCACTTCTTAAAATCCACACTTTTAAAAGAAACATCCCTCAGACTTCTATGACAGCACCAAGTTCCCAAACACAAAGGTATTTAACATATTTCATATAGTTACATAAATAAAACGTGTGTATATAGAATGCTTTCCTGGTAGCACCAAGGGGAAAAAATTAACTGCCCTTCCTTTGGCAAGACCTTTGGTGCTTGGTTTGAGGTAAACCAGTGGCTTGATCCCACTGAAAAGGAATAACACCACTCCTAGGCAAGTGCTCCTGCTGCTTAATTTACTCTGATTCTCACTCTATTTGGGCCAAGCCCACAATTCCATGACCTTATTTAACCCAATAACCCAGAAGCAAACCAGGTAAACTTCCAAAAGCACAGTTTCCTCCTGATACAGAACTCAGAGAAAGAGCAAGCAAACATTTTCCCTTTCCAGCAGCAACGGGCTGACATTAACTCAACAGTCTGGTGACTCACTTCCACAGGAACAAAACAAACCAAAAACATTCAAGATGTAAAACGGATGGATTCTAGCAAGCATTTCATTCTCATTACCTTTTACTCTCTTTAGGTCTGTATTTTCTGTCTCAGCTGTTCTTCTCTTGACAGGCTGAGATGATGTGCCAGCAGCTGGGCCAGTGGCCGTCTGCTTTGTGCCTTTCAATTCTGCAAGTCTCTGTAAAGAAACAAAAATTCAGGACACCTTACTAGCAGTAACTTCTGAATCGCAGTTTAAAACGCAGGGCTTTTACAGCAGTCCAAATAAGTGAGCTAATACATTTCTAGAATCAGACACCACAGGTACCAAAACAAAGACCAGTGCTTCTGTCAGCCTCTGGAATGATGTGACACTGAGGAACTGACGCTCACACAAGGGAAGCTGTATCAGTAAGAAAGGAAAGACCAAGGGCAGTGACACTGACAGCAGTAAGGCATTGGAGAAAAGAGCAGGAGGCCTGGATTCGTTCTAAGGTCCTGGAATATTAAGTGTTTTAAAATCAAAACTCAGCACTTTAACAGCATGAAAGACATTACCCTGCCTTGCCACAGTCATCGAGTCCGAATGCAGGCAATGAACTGGAAACCCTTTGTTCCTTTGGTCTTGTCCTCAGTTATAAAATTAAACACAGTCTTTCAGTTTTTGCTAAGAAGTAGCAGCAGAACTTAAAAGGATAAAAAAAAATTTAGGGTCGCATCCAAGTTACAAACTCCTTGGCTTGCTTTACAAGTTCTTCATCTTTACAGCTAAATTAGAAAGGAAAAAAAAAGCCTATTTCCTTAACCCTGCATAAGCTGTCACTTGACAGCTTGCAGTGATGCCTTTTTCCTGGTGTTAGGAAAATGCAGCTAGACACGGTTAGAGGGTTGGGGGTCGTTACATCGGTATTTTAATCAGGATCCTGTTTGATGCATCCACTTCACCCAGGTGACAGCGTGGCAAAATGCACACTCACTGTCAATCACACACACCAGTTATAGACTTTACACATCAGCATATCTAACAAGGGGGCCCAGTAATGGGGCTGGGCTGGGCTAAGCTCTAGTTTACAGAATCTGTCCTGGTCGGAGACCTTGGCTTCCTGAGATAGCAGGATGTTTGGTCTCCCTGGCTCTGCAGTTCCGGGCTGTTCAGTCTCAGGGCCTGCAGAACACTTACAGAACACTAAGCACTAGACTAAGTGACGGGTTACAAGTATGCATGCTAATACTTGTGGATACACAGAACTGCGTAAAAGGTATATAAAAGAAAAGGAAAAAATCATTCCGGCATCAACAGGTCCCCGAGCAAGCCCGGCAGAGGTTTCCATGTCCGAGCTGCAGGTAAGTGACAGCCAAAAGCTGTCGCTAGGGTGGGAACTGCTCCGCCTGAGGAGCGGACCCCTGAAAGACACGGGCCCCCTTTTAAGCGCTGGCTTTTCAATGCCGGCCCAGGTTTAAGGGATCAGAGCGGCCCAGCCAGGCTGGCTCGCACACCCATCGCGGCGGGCACCCCGCGGC
>JAHLSL010000056.1:5775667-5792111 GCA_025920805.1 Petroica traversi
CGCGCGCCGTGACGCGGCCGCGAGCGCCGGGAAGGGAACGGGAACGGGAAGGGGAGGGAAATGGATCCTCCGCCTCCCTCGGGATATTCCTTTAGCTTGATGCCTTTTTCCTGGTGTTATGGAAAATGCAGCTAGACACGGTTAAGAGGGTTGGGGTCTTTACCTCGGTATTTTAATCAGGATCCTGTTTGATGCATCCACTTCACCCAGGTGACGCGCGGCAAAATGCACACCCCCCGTCAATCACACACACCAGTTATAGACTTTACACATCAGCATATCTAACAAGGGGGCCCAATAATGGGGCTGGGGTGGGCTAAGCTCTAGTTTACAGAATCCTCCTGCCAGGAGACCTTGGTTTCCTGAGACAGTGGGAATGTTTGGTCTCCCTGGCTCTGCAGCTCTGGGCTGTTCAGTCTCAGGGCCTGCAGAACACTTACAGAACACTTAACACTAAACTAAGTAAAAGGTTGCAAGTATGCATACTGCTAATACTTGTGGATACACAGAACTGTGTAAAAGAGATATAAAAGAGAAAAATCATTCCGGCATCAAGCTAAGCCTTTGGAGCGCGCACAGGGCTCGACAGACACAGCAGGGCAGCTGTGGGACACGGCTCTGAGTAAGCAGCCTGAAACGCACCCCACCCCTCGCACCAAGCCACCCAAACCAGTAAAAAATACAATAAATGTTACATTTCAGACATCCAGAAACCACGGAACCACAGAGTGGTCAGGCTGGAAGGGACCACAGTGCCTGCTCAGGCAGGGTTATCCCAGAGGATATGGCACAGGATTGTGTCCAGAGGGTTCTGTAGTATCTCCACTGAGGAAGACTCCACACTCTCTCTGGACAACCTGTTCCAGGGCACAACACAACTGTGTAAAGTGCTTTGGTTTGTTGCTTTAAAAAAAAATAAAAATAGATAAACTCAGCATTTTCAAAGCTCTGTCTCGTTGCCAATCCAGGGAACACCGGAGGCCCCAAACCACGGGTGCTCCCAAAGGCTCCCTCTGCCCCGCACAGCGCCCACGGCAGCACCGCCGAGAGCAGCGTGCGCCTTTCCGCACTAATACACAGCCCAAACACAGAATTTAGTCACTACAACATCACCAAGGACAGCAGAGAACTTTCCGTGGTTTATTTTTATCTTTCCATTTGTCATAGTACAATAACGTAAATTATCAACAAAAAAACAAGAAAAAATCTAGTGCCAACTTCCGCGGTGTCAAGTGCTCCACTCCAAACCACGAGTGTCCATTAGAAGTCAAAAAGTGTTGCTCCAGGCTTACAGCGACATTGCCTTCCAGAGGACTTTGTCACAGAGGAAGCCACTATAATTTTGTGCCGTTTCCAGAGAGCAACCCATCCCATGGCTCCAGACTCCACAGTTCCCTGAGTCAGGTTTGGTTCATCCCACACCAGCCCACGGGATCTGGGAGAGAAAACAGGCCAAGGGCGTGTGCAATTCAATTTCCGTTTTGATGAAAGACAAATCCTGTGGTACATTTTGCCAGGATGGCAAGTCCAAGGTGTGTAAACACAGCCAGAGCAACACAGCAGCTGGAGGAAGACTACGGGATAAGTGCAACTAAGGCAAAAGGGAGTAACTTCTGTTTGGACACGATCACGGCAGATTGTTGGGCTGAGGAAACAATTCAGTAGCAAAACAGGTATCACAGTACACCTGGACTACAGAATCAGTGAGACTACAGCTTAAGCTTATTTATATTTACAAATTCTGAATAATAGTGAAAATTTCCTCTTCTTTCCTCTTCCTCCCTCAATTGCAATCTGCTGCACTTTTAAAAAGCACAGACGCTTGCTTTTACTGAATTTAAGGCTGTTCTGACAAAAACATGTTTATGACTCCCCTCTCCAAAACTAAGTATAAAAGTCAGTTCACTCTAGAATGTCTTGGATAACACAGCCACTTGCTTTCCAAAACAAATCAACTCATTTTTATATCTGGAAGACAAAAAAGTTGATACTGCTGAAGCTGGTCTTCACACACATACTTTTGTCCTGGAAACCAAACCTCTTGCAAGGTAAGTCTGGCTCAGGACACCCACCCTCTGCTGAACAGATGTGCTGCTGAGAGAGGTTCATCATTACCCTCTTTGCCTCAAAGTACCAGATCAAAACATCTGCTATGGAACATCCTGAAGTTAATCCACCGTGCTCTGAGACAGGCTGAGGATGTACTCACACAAGCACATCTAAGGAAGCAGCAATTTCTGGGAAAGACTGCTGGGAAGACAATGTCTGCCTGTAAATGTTCTCACCCAGGAGAGAAAACGACACAGGAACAGCAGGAATGGACACAGCTCTAGCCATGACCACAGCTCCCAGCTCTCTCTGAGGGTACAGGTGGATATTTGCTTATTGTACGTGCACCTGTGAAAGCTCCATGCATTAGAGACCCCACATTTGGGAAGGTGAAGATCCTTTCCATCCCAGGAAAGTGGCTGATTTTGCATTCCCTGAATTAGGCAAGTGTTGCTGGTGGTTTAAGAGTCAGCTGAATCTGCTCCAGAAGCAGCCACAGGCTAGGCAGGGCTTCACAAAAATTACTACAACCAATGCTTCTTCCTCTCAACCTTAAAGTGCAGAGAAAATGCAGCATGACCAGACTAGTTAGTCTAGGAAGAAACTTCCCCAGTCCTAGCACAACAAATCCTAACAATGATAGATAAGGTTCCTAGGAGTTTAGACCATTAAATCCTCCACAGATGCTGATAAGAGAATTTCATAAGGAAAAAATGTAAGCTTGGAGTAACTGGTTAACAGCAAAAAACATGGCAACTCAAATGCTGGTATGGTCAACCAGCCTTTTTAGAATATAAGTGACCCTGTCTAATGCACGGCTATCACTTCATTTGTTCAATGGCATTTTTCACTAAAAACAATGTTCCTCCAATTAAAAGCATCAAAGACAATACTGTAATAGTAACACTTTAGGTATTATTTAAGCTTTATAACTTATTAGAAGATCTTTTTACATACATTTCCTATTTTTATCTTGAAAGGACAGCTAACCTTAAAACATATGGATAACGGCTCACTACCTAAGGGCCAGTTCTAAACATTCTCAGTCCAACTCATTAGGGATGAAAGAGTTTATTTCTCTCACAGGAAGAGGCTCCTCACCAGTCCTTGCTTTGCCAGCTGCTGTGTATCTGGCTGACCTCCCAACAAGGAGCATCAGTGAAAAAGCAGCTCCTGTGCATTTATGTTACCTGGCTCACTCCAGTCTGCTCAGAGCCTCTGAGCAACCACTGCAATGTTGGCTGCACCCACTCAAAGTTCCTGTCTCCTGCAAAAGCTGACTTCTCACCTAACAGAGAAGGTTAAGCACGGCATGGATCTGACTGTGAGGATCAGTCATAACCCTCACACAGATGGCATTGCTAAAATAAACCTATGTCTCTTTGCAACATGTTATAAAAATTCACTGATTGCCTTAACTCCTGGAATAACCACTGCATTTTCCCATTAAATATAGCATCATGGATTCAGTAAAATCAGAAAAAAAGTATTAAAAACCCTTTCAAAACAGCTCCTTAGTTATACTTTGCTTGAACTGAACCCTTGATATCTGAGCAGCATGAGTAATCTCATTTCATTTCTCAACACAACTGAAGACAGAACACAAATAATAAAAATACAAATAATCTATAAAAACCACAGTACATCAGAAATCTATGTAAAAAAAGTATGTCTGTATCAAGGAGCTCAGTAACAACTTAAAGCACCACTCAAAATTAAGTACCATACATGTTACAGTACATTCCATTTATTATGACAATTTAAGGCTAAAATAGGTACGACTCCCTTATAGTCAAGCTTTCTTATATTTATAAATGCATACAAACATTAAGTAAATACAAATGCGAGGGGGTTTTTATTGCTCTGAACTGTCTACTAGAATGTTCAACTTTCCCAGATGTTGTCTCAGTTTGCCTTTTTCAACCAAGCTGAAGTCCTACAACTGCAACTTATGGCACTTCTATGATTATAGACCTTCTCTGATTTGAGCTGTAAATAAATTCTAAGATATATCATAAAGAACTGTCCACCATTGAAAACTTCATAACTTAGTTAACTAAACTATCTTATGGTCCATAAGAAACACAATTCATCACAAAGATTAATTCTGCCATTCTTCAGGAAGGATTTTCTTTTCAAAATAATAGTTCTAACCAAGCGGCAAACAAGACAACCAGCAAGAAATGATTGACTGGTACCAGTCTAACAGACTGGGCTTTTGGGGAGGGCAGGGGAGGGGGAAGGAAGCTGGATATGTGCTCCAAAACAAAGAGCAAACTTTTCTTCTTGCTCATAGAGCAATTACGTTTCCTAATTACGTAAGGCGATGCCTCATTCTGCCAGTGCCAAATTCTTTGACTGTAGCTTGTCCATTTCTTGACCAATATTCCCTTCAATGGTATCACACTGGGCAAGAAAAACCTGAGAATAAAAAACAAACGAATGTTATTGGATACACAGTTTGGCATGGGAGGTGCTTCTCAAGAACTGAAACTGCAGTTTCTATCCTGAACTTGAAGATGTCAACTCAACAACCAGTTTCCAGTTGGTTTGGTAATAGCTTATGCACACCAAAAGTGGACATCCAGTAGCTTCCACAAAGTTGATAGCCAGCAGTCTATTACAAGTTTTACTGCCTTTGTTAGACACATGGAACCAAAAGTGTGTTCAGAGCCCCACCGAACTTAACCACACCAGCAACCACCTTTGTTTCCATTTGCATTACCTGAACTTACCTCAGGAACTGAGTACCAAGTGCTTTGTCCCTAAAGCTGTAACTAAAACCATTTCTCCTATGAAGTACTTCTTGGCAGGCCTTCCTCTAAAATAGATGGCTATTCTAAAAAACTTGTGAAACATCAATGGGAAGTATTTAATAAGGTTACAGTAAAAGGCAAAATCTGTCAGCTCTAAAAATGAATGCAAGGTACTTCCACAAACAATTTTAGCCCAACCTGGCATTAAAGCTAGCACAATACAAATAAAAACAGTAATACAAGTAGCAGTACCATTCATTCATTAATGTAAGTTTGAGTGGAGTGAGCTGAATTCCAGTATTTATGAACAAACCTCCAGGTCAAGGTCTCTAAGGAACAATGCCTAGGAATTTACAAGTATCATACCACAGCAAAGCAATTTAACCCTCCATCCCTAGCAAAAGATCTGTACACTTCTTAAAGACCTACTCTCCAAAGAAAGCTGGTGCATGGCAATAGAATCTAATTTTTCCAAAGAACACCTCTGGCAAGGTCAGGAGTTACAGCTGACTGCATCCTTGTGCCCAGACCTCAGTCATTACTCCAGTCCACCAAGATCCAAAAAAGGAGGAATGATCAATCCTGTTGTCTTTACAAGTTATCAGAATTACTTCACATCGTCAGGCAGCCATAAAACAAACAACAAATGTAAATGACAAACATTATCTGAAAACAGCTGTGAAAATATGTATTTTTGTGTGCTGTTTTATACAGCTGTTAAATTCCTCTCAAAGGGAGGTCATATGAAATACCAGTGTAAGAACAAACACTGAAAAAAATCTAAACAGCTCATTTTCACAAACTCTTGGTATACAAGTGCCCAGCATTTATAGAGGGAAAAAAAAGGAAAAATCCCACCAAAATCAAGCCAAGAAAACTCACCTGGACCCTCTTCACCAGCCCCTTCTTTTTCAGTTTGCAATCACTGAAATTCTCTGGCAGATTCTGCAATAAAATAAGCAAACAAGTTGATGCTGAAATTAATGTATTAGACAGATAGCAAAAACTAGAATTATCAAAGAATCCTCTGAAGAGGTATCCTGAAAACACCATGCCTGCTCAGTGAGGATGATTACACAGGAAAGAATATATAAGAAAAAGTCATTAAAAAGTCAGGGATGCAGCATGGTGACTGCAAAGAACTGAGCTAGCAAATCTACCACATGTCTTTAGGGAATATACAGCAACAGACTACACACAGTGCTTTTTCTACTGTGGTGTGCGTGAACAGTTCAGCCAAGTTTCATCTTCAGGGTTTTTTTCAGAGATTAGAATATGAATACATTTCTTAAAAATACATTAACTCAGTCACTTGCCATCATTAAAATGTATCATTAGTAATGCAGTGTTGTCAGTCTAAGCTGTACATCTGATGATTTCTGCAATGTACTCATGGAAGGCAATAGATGTGAAGTGTTACACAATATCAGCTTTTAGTTTAATCTAAACTGCATCGTTTTCTATACTCCTACACCCATTAGGTTCATGTATGTCACCCTGGCAAATGTTATAAACTTTGTCTTTTTCAAGCTATGTGAAATTGGGGTGTTGCTGGGGAATGGTGCTCAGGTTTATGACTTTTGTTTTTTAAACAGGTAAAATGTCTGTACAGATTATTATCATTATATAAAGTTTATGTGAACATTCTTTAAAACACTGAGTTCTCACTGGTGAAGATGCATAAAAATCTTGGAAGTTTCTCACTAGTTTACCTTTTATTTTCCACCCTAACTCCAGACTCCAGATCAAGAATAGAGGTTTTCCTAACCTAATCTTTTCATTTCAGCCAAAATGTGAGCCCAGCTGGGAGGTTTAGATACATAAACTTTTGTAAAAAAAACAAAAACAAAAACAACATAAAAGGTGCTATTGTCTTTTATTGTTCAGATAAATGGATTTTACTCCTGTTTGCTGCCCATGCTGTGTGTGCTGGTGTGAGGCTCTTCAGCTGGGCTGTCAGCCATGTCACCTTCCTGTGGGAATACTCCTTAATTTCTGGGAGGTATTTCACCAGTGTTTCCCTCTTGAGCCCTAACAATGTGATGGCTGGAGTAGAAAGCCACTGCCTAATTTCCATTAATGAAACTTGGTAGGAAAGTTACAAAATCTGTAGTCAGCATACAGGCTAAACGGGGATAGAATGGAGAATGGAGCAGGATGCAAAGTTACCAACCCAGTTAGAAAAATATGGAAAATTATAGGGAGAAAATGCAGTTGCTTCTCCCTGACTGGAATGTGGTCAGATTTTCCATACACACTATGTGCTAAGGGGGTCCAAAGAGATGGTGGACACAAGGGCCAGGGTCTGTCCAAATCCTGCAGGAGGGGGAACGTGGTGGTACTTTGTGATAAGCCACGTAACAGTTGTCACCAAAGGAAGGAAAATTATTCCCTGCTGTTGAACCAGCAGCTATGGCAAGATCACAGGTGCCCACCTCCATCCCAAAGTTTACCTCGGATATAATACTAATGTACAGCTCCAGGCCCAAAGGTCACCTCAGATGTAATAATGACATCACCCATCTCCAAAGTACAACCACCCCCAACTGAACATGAAGCGTGACTACAGTTACTCCAGCTAGACCTAAATGTAAAAATAAACTAAGTTTAAAATGGCATAAAAATAGGGATGACTCCATTACTGGAGATTAGAGCGGGTTAGTATATTGCTTGAAGTATGTTTTTGCAGCCAGATACTATCACTAGCAATCCTGGCACAGTTTTCCATTGTATTAATAAAGGAGTGCTATTCCATAAACTGATAGAGCGAGTCCTTCAAGGGCACTGACAGTCACTGGCAGCAGGTAACATATTTGACTGTGGATACCCAGGAGGGGATCCCTCTTATGCTGTTGGCATTTGTCCCTGAATCTTGCCTGGGACACCAACAGACCAATTAAAGGCGTGGAGGCCCAGGAGGGGCCTCTTTGTTTTCATGTGACCCCAGGCAAGTCAGTGGAACCACTCTCACAAGTGAACTGCTCAGAGAAGGGTCCCCATAACAGGACGCTGACAGACTGGTGGGGAACAAAGGTCTCCGCTAACCTGGGGCACTGACACACAAATCAAACAGAAAGGGTTGGAGAAAACCTTCCTCTTCACGTGACAATGCTCCTTGAGCTTCAGAAATAACTTCCTCTGAAGCTCTGATTTCATGTTTACAACTCATGCTAAAAGATGAAAGAATTATAGTAAGAAATGCTTATCACATTTTTAGTGATCCAGATAAATTCAAAAAGTAACAGGATCTCATCTAAGTGGGAAAACTTTCCAGACGTATGGGAAATGTTTGTTACAGGCATAGTGATGGGGTTTTTTCAGAATACCTCTTTCTTTTAATCCTTGAAATGTTAATTTCATATGGATTTATCCATTGACAAGTACAGCAGAGACAAGGAGACAGTGAAATTTCATCAGAACAGCATGGTAATTTAAGTAAGTTCTACAGAGGAATTATAATTTTAAAAAATCCTCAGGAAAGGGGGATGGGCCACCAGAGCATAACTATGAGTCAGTAATGCTATCAATGTCCTCAATACTGATAGATGCAACTTGGCAGATTTGTTGTGAACTTACATTAACAAAATCTGGTATTTCAGAAGAGAAAGCTTTTTCAGTTGTTGGAACAATCTGTTCTCTGCAATATTGTCTTTCTAGATTAAAAAATCTGCCATTTAATAGGAGACCATCTTGAGGACAAAATGAGCTCTCAGATTGCAATATTCATTAAATTAGAGCTGGTTCATAAGTACATTCTGTCATGACTGGGATTTACATTTTCCTACTGATCTCAGAGAAACTTTAAAAAGCCTTTCAGGTATTAAAAAACCTGAGCCAGACGACCAAGTAAAGCATTTCCTGTGTTCTTCTCATTGAGATTTGTAACAAGTGGTGAATTTTGACTTCTAGTCCTGGACCAAATGTTTTAACTGATTAAATAAACAGCACACACAATTTGCACACACACAGATCTTCAACTGCTGAACAACACTCAACTGCATTTTTCCTGAAGAAAACCAAGATCTGTAGCTTACAGCAATGTCTGACTGTGTCCCAGCATCAAAAGTTTGTAAGATTCTCCTAAAATCTTAAAACCTTAGGAAGAGTGAAAGCAGTAGCTGTTTAAACACATTTATGTTACAATGCTTAAGTTACAGCTGCTCTACCCAAAAGTATCCCTTCAAGGCTTCTTTCTTTCACAATTCTGGCAATGACAACACTGTATTTTTTCTCTCACACCCCACTACTGTATGACTATAAACTGACTTCTCCACCTTCCAAATCCAATATTTTAAATTCACAATTGTTGAACACACGGTATCTAGTAAAAGTGTTTAGTTCCAAACTCAGCTCCTCTACTTAATGAGCTTGTCTGCTACCAGATGGAGAGTGATACTCCTAGAACAGAGAGAAAACTACATACAGGCTTCCTCACCCTTAGCTCTCTGTAACCATCCAAATCTCATTTTGTATCAAGCTGAATAGTTTTGAGTGATCCAAAGAACACACAGCAGCTGAGACGCTTTAATGAGCTGTGACAATTCTGCCAAAGAAAAACCTAGAACATTTACAGTGTGAGCTTCCTGGTATGTTTGACTTCTGCAATCCATCATCCATTCTTCTTAGTCAATCACATTTTTCCCTTCTGAAATTTTTACCATGCTGTTGACTGAATCAACAGCATCTCTACACATTCAATAGCAGATGTGTCAGAACTAGCTTTTTCCTTGGCTGCTGAAAAGAATCCTAGTTATCTGTATAAACCAATTCTACGATACAGATAAAATACTTTGCTGCTTAGCATTTCTATTTGCCATTTTTTACTCCAGTGGGAGTCATTTATTGTTCACACACACCCCTCATTACCATTCTGTACTGCTGCCTCCATGTCCTGCACAGTCAATAGAGCTGAGTGCTGCCTCAGTGAGCTGGTGGCCTGTTCACCTGACCTGGTGCAATACCAGCACTCTGAACTCCTACACTTCATGTAAAGATTCCACCCACCTCCGTGTATTTCCTCTGCAAGATCTCACAGCAAGTCCAGTTTTCATGACAAATCTCACAGCTTTGCATATTACAAGAAACAAATATGTGCAATGTAACTACAGTCATTGGTAATCCAAATCCTCACTTACTTAAAAAAAAAAGGAAACTTTTAGATCTCAGGTTCTTATACAATAGAGTAACAAACAATTATTAAAGATCTTGAAAGACATTAATTATAATTAGTCTTGGTTCTGGCTGCTCTACTTTCTCAACAAACAAAACTTCAAGAAACAAAGGACAGGGACTCCATTATTTCCCAAATCTAAACACCAAGTCATTGATTATAAGTCTTCTAAAACACTGCACTAGACCTAAAATCCCTTGTCCAGTACTATTTAGATATTTTGGATAACAACCATCAGAGCATTATTTCTGTTTAAATTGCACAAAGAGTAATAGAATTAAAAGTAAACTTGGGAAATTGAGTTTGGATTAATCAGAAAGCTGTAAAACAGTTTTACAAGGTTGCCTGCTGGGTTTCAGAACTGCACACCAGGATACAAGTACTGAAGTTTTTTCTAAATAGGATTTGATATCAAAAATTGAAGGGGTAAGAAATAAGCTTTAATCCCATCCAGTTGAGACAGTTGTCACCTTACTGATATTTCCAGGACAACACATAGTAAATCTGCCACTTCAAACAGGAAATCAGTTATATGAAGTCTTTATGTCTAACAGCATTCAGTAACTGTCAGCATAATACCCTCCTTTATAGGAGGCACAAGAGGAAAGAGAAATTTGAAGACTTCAAAATACTTAGAATACAGCAATTTTTTTAAAAAGCATTTAGAACTGCTTCCTCTAACAAGCAGCAAATACTAGGTTATCATCGTAGGGTCACAGTACAAAAGCAGGAAATTAGATAGTAAGCTTCCCACCCCTCCTAGGAACACATCCATGTAAGATAGCATTTGATGATGGCAAATTCAAATTACTGCTCTTTGATTTAGTCTGCTGCTGAACTTTTTCAAAGTGCCCATCAATTAAACTACATTTCTTCTACCAGTTGTAGGTATTTGCATGGCATCTTTCTGAAAAAAAAATCCAATAAAAGGTCACTGTACGAAGAAAGAGACCCAGACACCACTACCACAGAAAAGCAGCTTTTCCCCTTCAGAGCAGGGATACGATATCAAGGATATGATATCCTTGATATGCAACATAATTATATAATGAAGCTTACAGAGAACAACCAGCAGACAGAAAAGAGAGTAGGGAAATACCCTGGCTGGGGCAATCTTCTATTTATCTCTGTGCAAGACCCTTGTTCTCATCCAGCTCTCAGCTGCTACATGATACAGGAAGATGAATATTGTACTCTGGAAATGCAATGTAAGGTTTTGATCCACTAATGACTGTGAAGCACTTGGATAGCCAAAAATAAATTTCTGAGTAAAATATCAAGTAAGTTTCTGTTGGGATTTGACTCTCTTCTGTGGTTAGCTACTTACAATAGCATCAATCTGTTCAAGGGTCTTCATGAACTGCTCTGCAGTTCCTTTTATCCTCTTGTCCAGCTGTTTTAGTGCTTCTGCTTGGAGATCTTTTGCTAAGAATCCCTGAGGAAGAAAAAACAAAATTATCCCATACCCTACACAATACTCACCTTATAAAATCTGTCAATTCACAACAACAGAAAACATCTTTTACTATTTCTGTATTTTCAAGCATAGTAGGGACTCTAGTCTTAATCTGTATTTTTCTGTATATTATCAATTCTTGACATGGTAAATGTAAGATCTGTTAGGTTTACTTAAATAATAAACAAGTAACAGACTTTCTTTTTTGGACTTCAAGAGAATTCTATGTTTTTCCAGATAGGAAGAATATAACTTATCCCATATGAAATAGTGTTTACCTTTTTCCAAACAGTGCCATGTCTCTAATTTGCAAACTCATAAATGGCATTTGGAATTTACTAAAAATTATTACTAACTCTTGGACATTTAGGAGGAGCAGCCTATTATTAACTACTCAAAACCTTCAAACTGTTTTGTTTGGGTTTTTTTAAAATAGATATACCTATGAAATTGCTTTGCAAAGATATAAAGTGATACAAAACTGGCATACCTTCTGGATACTTGTGAACTCTTTATTAACTTCCTCTAACTTATTCGCTATTTGCTCCACTGACTTCTCCAAATCTTTTAACTTCTTTAATTCAGCCTCTTCTTCTGGACTATTCTGTGTATTCAAAAGTACAACATTCACAACTAAGGACCAAATAAAGATAACATGCAGCTAAAAAGGAGCAGCAGTGCTGATGCAGACAGCAAGGCTTCTGATGGTTTAGAATACACAGTGCACTGAGCCTATTCTTTCCATATTTCAGTATCTACCAAATAAGCTTCTTCCAAAGCTTAATTACAAATACTGTTAAATCAGCAATGTACATAAACACATTTAATGAGATTAATTTGAAGGGAAAAAGAAAAGTGGATTTTTTTTTTTTTTTGTTGATCAACTTATCATTTCTGAAGTACAGGCAGCATTTATATTATGAGATTATTACCTCATCCTCGATTTGCAAAGCCAGGCACAAATCATTTCACCAGAAATAACCCAGATGGTCAAGACTCAGTAGCTACAGTTGGGGAAGATTTTTTTAAACCAGAAAATTAAGATGAGCAGGTAAGTTCATCAGTGCACAGAAGATGCATGAACACTGAACACAGATTTGGCAGTCGTGTCAATAATATAAAGCAGAAGCCAGTCAATAATGTAGTTTCAGAAATGTACAAACTGCTGTTATTTGCAGTGTAACATAAGATTGAACTCAACTTTGTGGGTAGGCATACAAAATTAGGTTAATGCTGCAGCTTATTTCTGTGTTCAGCAGCTGATTCAGTGACAAAAATGAGGATAGTTTAAGGGGGGGGAAAAAGGTCCAAATGCAGTGCTTACCCTTTTCCCAATCAACATGACTTTGCAACCATTTTTAACACCAAGTGCTGATAATGGTTGTTCCAGTTCTTTCAGAGACTTTCCTAAATGAAGAATGAGAGAGGAAAAAAACCAGTTAAAGTACAGTTAGTGGCATAAGAATGTCTTTTTGGTGATATCCAAAACATGGATACCTGAAAGTGACTAAGAGGAAAGCGATCATCTATAAGAAACATGGCAGATTTATAAGTTACCTTTGTATATCAGTTTCTGAAAAGGAACTGGGACTCCAGTGACTTGTTCAATAAGTACAGCCATGTCTTGTAGTGTCGGTTCACCATCTTCTTGTTGAGAAGCAACTTTAATATTGTGTTTTTCATTACCTAGTAGAAAAAAAGAGTAATAGTAATACTTACTGTAACCTAGAAAATATTAGAGAGAATCCATCTGTAATAATAATTACCATTAATGCAGAAAGTTCTCTAATCACAGGTTCTCATGTAGAATCATAATTTTCAATCAAATTATTCTGCTGCACTTCCTTCCTCTTGAAGTAACCGACCTCAGCTGAAAATTTTGGTTTACATTGGAATAACCTGAAGAGTTCGACTGGGTGTATTTTACTGGCATAATTAGCTCCTGCTAAATACAATTCCCTATCCCTTTTTAAGAGTACAGATGGGGTCCAGACATCCCACAAGCTAAAGCATGGAAGCCCACACCTTCCTGACGTATCCCATTTCCTACCTGTAGGAACTCTAATGTCACAAGTCTTTGGTATCTGAGACAATTTATCACTTTCTTTGCTCCCTTCTCCTCAAACAGGAGAAACAAGCAATCCTTGTCTCTCCTGCTTCATCTCCACCACCAACCAGAGAGAAATCTCTGAGTTCAAAATTTCTTTCTCCCCATATAATACTGATAAGCAGACGTAGCCTCTTAGAGAAGTCCCAGCTTATCTGTCACCCTCCACTTATGGAGCATCCTATTCAGGCTCCCTAAGATTACCTGCATGCAAACAGGAGGTACCTCTTAGGGGGAAAAAACGAGTATGCCAATTAATCTCTGCTTTGCAACAGACCCTTTCTACAACCTTCTGCTCCCACACACTTAAGGTCTGTCAATCTGAAAGCACCCACAGGAATCAGCCACCTCTGGCTGCAAGGGGAATCAAAACAGGCATTTTTTTACTCTGCAGGAAGAGAGAACTTAACACGTCCCAGAAGGAAAACTATTCTCACACCACTAATTTAAAGTGCACATATCTTTCACAAAGGAGAGTGCTAGAAAAAGTAATTTTAAAATACTCCAGCCTCCCACAGTCACATGACAAGTGACACTGTAGCCTCAAAAAAACTTTAAGTTCTAACAAATTTGTTATTCCAAGACAATTTTAAGCTTAAAATCACATTGTGCCACTCTCACCCAAGTATCTTCCATAAACAGTTTATTTTGGGGAGAAAAAAACAAACCACAAAACAGAACCTCAGTATATTTAAAAACGTCATTTTGAGATCCATCTAACTGCTTTGTATAAGAGCTCTGCCTGTGAGCAGTTGAGAAAAAAAAAAACCAAACAAACATTAACTGAGGAAAAAAACAGATTAAGTTTATCTAACAACAGAACCAGTTTAATTACAAATTATGAGTACTGCTTTGGGCAGGTTATAAACAAATTCTACTGTAAATCCACAAGGAAGCCTTTGCTGGAGCAGGCTCCAGGCAGGGACTTGCAGACTGATGGAGAAAGGAGCCCATGCTGGAGAAGGTTTGCTGGTAGGATTTGTCACCCTGTGGGGGACACACACTGGAGCAGTCTGTTCCTCAAGGACTGCAATCCATGAAAGGAACCCATGCTAGAGCAGGGGAAGAGTGTGAGGAATCCTCCCCCTGAGGAGGAAGGAGCAGCAGAGACAAAGTGTGATGAACTGACCGCAGCCCCTGTTCCCCTGCACTGCTCAGGCAGGAGGAATTAGAGAGTTCAGGAGGAAAGTTAAGGCCAGGGAAAAGTAATTTTTTTCTCTTTTAGTTCACACTGCAGATTGTCAAGTCACGTACGTTTGTCTATTATTGTTCTGTTTCTCAGCCTTAATTTCCATCTTTCCCCACTTCCATACACGGACACAAAACTTTACTAAAATGTTTTGTGCAAAGTGGTCAAGCCGCATCTGACAGCTGCACGTGTAAATCAGACAGGTGAAGCCCAAGCTGAAAAAAGGCTTCTATTAGCTATCTATTAATGACAAAGGTTTCTTATCAGGTAAGAAAACAACTGGAAAGACAAAAACATTCCCAGACAAGCAGGCTGCTGGCAAACAGCAAGATGTTGGAATTATAAATATGTCAGTATCATTAAATTACTGCCATCTTTGCAAAATGAAAAGCCCTTAGATCAAATGGAGGTCTCTGCAGGTATCAGTGAGCACATGAATCAGGACGATTCAAAGAGATTATTCTACAAAATTCCTCACCAAAGACTCTTAAAACTACCAAGTGATAAAGGAAACAAAACCATTTGAAATACAATTTGAAAACACGAACAAGCAAGCAGAAATAAACACTATTACCAACATAGTCTAAAAGGAACAAAGGCAGAATTTATAATTCAATAATATTTTTTTAAATACAGTAAAAATTTACTGAGTTTTGCTAACAAAAATCAGCAGTATACCTTGCTGATTTAATGCCTTATTATCTTCTTCATTCCTCCAACTGTCTCACTTAGATGCACTTCAGAATTTAACTGTGGTGGTTCCCATCTTATTTTTAAGAATTGTAGAGTCCAAGCGATTACCACCCCTTTACAATAACATTTTGTATCTATTTATAGATACAAGCCCATCTTTCTCTCCACCTTCTTCTCCCTCCTCTGTTTTTTTCTTTTTGAGGGGGAAAAAAGCTCAACTAAACTGGACTCTGAGTGACCCATTCCATCACGTCCGCAGCCACCTGTCCAGCTGAAGAAATGTTCTCTGCTGCAGTCTTGTAGCTGCAAACCTCCAGGTCTCTTCAAAAAACCAGGACAAAGCCTGGTAGCACCTGGGTACCAGGTAGCACCTGCTTTTAACATGCATTGCTGACTTCAGCAATAGATTTAATCTAAATATAGATTACCCAAACAACAGAATCAGAGAATGGGACCACAGTGGGTCATCTGGTCCAACTTAGCAGGGTCACCCTAGAGCACATGGCACAGGATTGTGTCCACAGTTCTTGAATGTCTCTAGAGAGGAAACTCCACAACCTCTCTGGGCAACTTGCACCAGATCTCAGTCACTCCCACAGTAAAGAACTTCCTCCTCATATTCAGGTGGAACTTCTGTGCATCACTTTCTGCCCATGCCTCATGTCCTATTGCTCAGCACCACTGACAACAGCCTGGCTCCCTCTTCTTGGCATCCCCCCTTCAGATTTTCATTCACATCAGTGAGGTCCCCTCTGTCACCCCTCCTCGAGGCTGAACACGGCCAGCTCCCTCAGCCCTTCATTTTAAGAGGGATGCTCCAGTCCCCCCACGATGGTCGCCCCCAGACGACCTCCCTGGCAAAGGCCGCGGTGTCACCTGTTCCCACCCACGCCAGCGAGCCAGCTGCAGAGACACGGCAAGCTGCGGCCAGCAAGGAGCGGAGCCTCAGGGCAGCAGCCGGGCCGGAGCCCAGGCTGAGAATACGTGCCGTGCCCCGGCGCATGAGAGAGGGGGGGGGGGGGGG
>JAHLSL010000056.1:5807815-5821979 GCA_025920805.1 Petroica traversi
GCTCCCACCCTCCCTGGATGGCGGGGAACACTGGCACCTCCGGCCGCGGGAAGCAGAAGGGCTGCCCGGGGGAGCAGCTTGCGCTCCCACCCTCGCTGGATGGCGGGGAACGCTGGCACCTCGGGCCGCACGGAGCCTCCACAGTCCAGCACACGGGGACGCTTTTCTCCCTCGGCAGCTGCTGGGCCTGCACCGCCTGCGCGCAGTGCAGAATCACCCCCACAACAGCAGCTTGGCTGAACTGTCAGAAATGCCAGGAAAACATGGAAGTGTACAGGAACCGGGCTATGAATCAGCAATAGTGCGGCCAGCAGGGTAAGGGCAGCGATTGTCCCCCTGTACTCGGCACTGCTGAGGCCACACCTGGAGTGCTGTGTCCAGTTTGGGCCCCTCAGTTCAGGAAGGACATTGAGGTGCTGGAGGAAGCCCAGAGAAAGGCAGTGAAGCGTCTGGAGCACAAGTCCTGTGAGGAGCGGCTGAGGGAGCTGGGGATGTATAGCCCGGAGACAAGGAGGCTCAGGAGGACCCTTCTGCTCTCTACAACTCCTGAGAAGCGGCTGTAGTGAGGTGGGGGTTGGTATCCCAAGCAACTAGTGACAGGACAAGAGGACACAGTCTTATGGTGCACCAGAGGAGGTTTAAGCTGGATATTAAAATAATTGCTTCACAGAAAAGGTGATTAGACATGAGAACGGACTGCCCAGGGAGGTGTCAGAGTCACTGTCCCTGGAGGTGTTAAAGGGAAGACAGGATGTGGCTCTTAGTGCAATGGTTCAGTTGACACGGGAGGTGTTCAGTCACAGGTTTGATTCAGTGATCTCAGAGGCCTTTTCCAACTAATGGATTTTATGATATAATATTATTTTTATTTATTTTTTTATATTAAGACCACTTTTTTTTTTTACAGAAGTTACTGAGGACCTAACATATCCTTAGGCTTCACCCACTGATCAAACTGGTCTGATGTAAGGAACCCCAGCTTTATAGCAGCTTCTTTTAACGTTGTCCCCTCTTTGTGCGCAGTTTTGGCAATCTTGGCTGCTTTATCATATCCTGTTACAAAACAAAACCAACAAGTTATCCATTTGCAATTTCAGATGATTCATTAGAGGTGAGAGAAAAGTGGGACACAGTCTTCGGAAAATTATTTGCTAGGCATTACTATTACTGCTTAACTCAATTTGCGGGAAATGAACACTAAATGTTTACATCAGCTTCTTAGAGTGAAAGTAAGTTTTGTTATTCTGGTCTTAATTTATTTAGATCAAAAATTTATGGGACCGTCTCATTTAAAAAAAATCTCATATTGTAATCTTCCGCTCATCATTATTAGAGGTCAATTTAAGAAAACAGGTACATAAATTCTCCCAATCTCCTTTTCACTCTAATCAGTTATTTTTCAAATACTCTGGCATGGCCACTGCAAGAAGAACATAGCTTTTACAACAGCAATTGGTGATGTTGAAGTAAATAACTTTTGACCTGACTTGGCCTTGCAAGGATTGTGAGAACACAAATAAAGTGTACAAAATAATGTTACCACAAAATATTTCAGTACAATGTTCTGAGAAGTTTCTGAGCCTTAAACCTACCTATATGTGGGTTCAGTGCTGTTACCAACATCAGAGATTCATTCATCAGTTTGTTGATCCTGTCCGTATTGGCTTGGATTCCAACTACACAATTGTCAGTGAAAGAAACACACACATCTCCTAGGAGTCTTGCAGAGTTTAAAACGTTTTTAATCTAACAAAACAAAGAAAGAAATACCAATTACTTAATTCAGAAATGTGCAACCAGTAATTCTGGCACCTTTGTTCATAACTTTCAGTGCCCTCTCTGCAATATCAACTTATTTAACAGGCTGTTTTCCTTCCAGTTGTCAGGACCTGTCGTGATAGGACAAGAAGCAATGGCTCCTTAAACAGACGGAAAGAGGGAAAATTTAGGCTTGGTATCAGGAGGAAATTCTTTACTCTGAGGATGGTGAGATACTGGAACAGGTTGCCCAGGGATGTTACAGATGCCCAACCTTGCCAGTGTTCAAGGATTCAGTGAAGGGGTTTCTGCCCTCAGTAAATCATCTGACTGTACAAACAATTACTTTAAAAGACCTAGATTTACAAAACTTTACGAACTTACCATCATGGGCTTAAAGACATTCAGTTCAAAGTGTCCATTGCTTCCTCCTACAGTAACAGCAACATGATTTCCCATAACTTGGGCTGCCACCATGGTCACAGCTTCACACTGGGTAGGATTCACTTTTCCTGGTTGTGAAAGGGAGAGAAAAAGGTTACCAAAGGAGAAGGAAGGGGAAAAACCAACCAACCACAGAAAATAAAAGTATTTCCACAAATGATATTAAATTGACTGTACTATTCCGGTATTTTCAGTAGGATTTGTAAAACAGCTATGGCTGCTTCAGCAGTCTCCCAAGACTCAGAGGTAGATCACATGGGCATGAGCTAAGCAGCTGTTCATTACCACAGTTCTTAATAGTCAAGAGATTATAACCTGTCTTTACATGAGCAAGTTGGCCTTTCCTGGAGATCACTAACAAATCTCACTCAGCTTAAAGAAAGTATTACTGATTTGTTAGAATTACTTTATGATAAACTTAGTACATTTTTTTCAGAAAAAAAAAGCAAACCAGAAAAACCCAAAAAAACAACGCCCTGCCAAACCCAACGAACCCACCAAGTTAGAGCAGCCTCCCAACAAGTTTGTTTTATATCTTCATGATTTTAGTTTTAGACATAATCCCAGTAAGAACATTCATTGTTTGCTTTTTTAGAGCCAGACATGTTCATTTCTTTTATAGTTTATCATACAGGAGGAGCAAACTTAGAATAGTTTTGTATGTACAATATTCATATATACATTCTTTCTTAGGAGAGGAAAGGAATGATTACTAGTATTATTCCTTTCCTTCTTATCTCCCATACAACGGGATCATTGCAGAAGGAAAGATGTGAGTGCATAACACATCATACTAGGAAGTAGAGACCAAAGTCAAGTTACATGACAGCATTGCTACAATTCATAGATTAAAGATTATTGCAGAAAAGCCTTTACCTAAAATTGTAGAGATCTTGCAATTCTAAAGGAAGGGTTTGAGAAGTATGCTTGTATTAATAAAGCCATATTCTTACAGACACTGCTGTCCCCATACCCTTGCCAACACACAGCTGTGCAAGCATTTTTATGAACAGAGGTTTTGGTAAAATAGGGCAGCAGATAAAACCTGAGAGAACATGGCCTTACTGACATTTGTGATGGTGTTTGGTAAACATCTGTTAAGAGACAGTGGTCCAAAAAAAAGGAAACGAGTAATTTTTCTGTGTATGTTCCTTGTGTACCTGGCATGATGCTGCTCCCTGGTTCATTTTCAGGCAGGATGAGTTCTCCCAGCCCAGAGCGTGGCCCAGAGCCCAGGAAGCGAATGTCATTAGCAATTTTCATCAGACTGCACGCCACCGTGTTCATGGCTCCACTGAGCTCCACTAAAGCATCGTGAGCTGCAAGAGCTTCAAACTTATTTGGAGCAGTGACAAAAGGCAAACCTACAGAGAGAGGGTGTAAACATTAAACCAGTGAAGCACTTCCTTGCAGATATAAACCAGACATCAAACACATAGCTCGCTTAATCAAAATTAAAAATTAACAACCCTGTAAGATCGTCTCTTTCCTCTGGAGCTTTTTTTCGCAGACGTATTTCTTAAAGTAAATTAAATACAAAAAGACACAATGAAAGTCGCTAAAATATAGAAGAGTTTAAAATTTGAGCAACCACCTACAACAAAGCCTTCCGAGTGTGTTGCATTCCAAGCATTGCCTCTGCACCCCAGTATTTTGTGAATGTCAATAATCTTTCAGAAGTTAGCCCAACTCAGGCCTTTCTTGCATTAAATGAAGTTAGACACTTTAATTTGTTAATTGCTGTGATGCTTTCAGTTGTAAAAATATATGGTTTTGCACACAGTGCAGTAATTAGCATAAGTAAGAAGTAATCACAATGGACTTAGCTACTTAGAGAAAAAATTATCTCAGTATCAGCACTGGAAGGGAACAATAAACCAGCCAGAACATGGGAAAGCTGGTTAAGACTTAGGAGAATAGCTTCCAACAGCAAGAGCACAGGAGCAATGGAAGGAATAGCTCTGTTTATGTTAATGAAATGCCTGAGATGTAAGCCTAGGTTCCATGGTGAAAAACATTCCTTCAGGACTTTGCCCTGGAAGGACAGTCCCAGCAGAATGGAACTGTAAAACATTACAGACATCACTGAGGACTGACTGTGGGCGGGACTTCTGCCCCCCAGAACCACTGATCTGAGTTTTCAGCACCAGTTCAAAGGAGAGCAGCATAATTCCTGTAACTTCCAGTGTTTTGCACTTCCTGACAAACACCAAGTCCCAGTCAATTTGCACAGGCTTGTGAACTGCACAGCTGCCTTCTCAGTTACAGAGATCTGTCCAAACTTTTCCTTTTGTCCTCGCCCATGAACATCCTCTATAAGAGTATGAGGAACATAAAAGTCTGCCCTGTTCACACAACCTGCCCATACAGGACACAAACATCCACTGACATGGGAGAGCTTCCTAACACCACCAAAACATGCCCTGTAATGCTTCTGGCAGCTGTTGTTTACAGCAACTTCTCTCTCAGGATACAAGAAAGTCTCTGAAAGAGAGTGAATAATAGATCCATTCAACCAAAAATACTGTCAGTAAGCAATTCCAGATTTTACAGCAACTGTAAATGACAGATGTACACATTTGTTTGGGGGGCATTTTGAAAACCGATACTGTGACGCAAAAGATCTGCTTTACAGATCAAAAACCTCAATCGCACTGTAAATTAATTTTTAGATCTACAAAGACAGAATAAAAAAAAAAATCGGACAACTTCTCTTTCATATGAAAAAACAGAAGGGCTTTGGAAGTGTTTTTTTCCTTCTTTTGTGCCAAGTCATTGTAAATTAAGAGAGCCACAGGAGCAAAGATCAAGACAGAAGCATTATAGTTGGGCTAATAATAGAAGTGTGAAACTGTATCCATATCCAAAGAGCCTTGCTCAAATAAACACCATAATTTCAGTTACTTTTCATGCACTGAATATAATTATAAAAATACATTGCACAAAAAATCTAAAGTAGAAGGCATATAACACATGGCAGTAACAAAAGTTTCATGTTAGAACAAAAATACCATTTAAGCTTATGAGAAGTATGGAAACTGGACAGATTTACTTTGAATTTGACTGTATGTCAAACATACACTGCTTTACTGCTAACTCACTCCCAAATATCATTTCTCACCCGTCAGTTCAGCCACTTTAGCAGCAACTTTCTCAGCAAAGCCAATTCTTGTGTTCAATCCTGTGCCAACTGCAGTCCCGCCAGCTGCCAGCTGATAGACCCTTGGCATGGTGGATTCAATCCTAGCCACACCATATTTGATTTGTTGCACATAGCCACTGAATTCCTTTGAAAGAAAGGAGGACAAAGTTAAGGAACAAAGACAACAACCCAGAACAAGCATCCAGATTACTTAAGATTTTTAACATGATTTGACTAATTCCTTTAAAAACCTGAAGGCACTGAACTTCACCCAAATGCTGTATCTAAGCACGTTTTCACTAAGAGGGAAAGTACACATCTATTAAAAGACTGCTGCCATGCTACAAACAATTATACATTAAACCAACTTTAACGTACAAAAGCATATACATAATACATCTTCTCTCGCCTTTTATCTCAGTTGTGTACTTAGCAGGATCTGATTCCACAGTAAATCAGCTCCAGGATTGCATCAATATTCTCAAAGTGCAAACAGAGAAACTGATCTTGGGCTTTGTTCACTTAATTTTAGTTAGTAAAAACCCCACCTGTGCATTCTTGGAAAAAATCCATAAATTCTATCTGGCTTTCTATCTATTCAGTTTAATTCATTACTAAATTACTATAATATAAGCCATTCCTGACAATATGATAACATTTGCCATCCTTTATATATATATATACACACACATATATACACACACAATTATGTATTGAAAATTTTCATTCACAATACTTAATAGTTTTGTATGTTGGCAAAACACAACTTTACAGTTTTCAGAGTAGGACTAACTCTTCCCTGCAATGTCAGTGTAACAGAAAAACTGTGCTGTCCTATCTGGTAATGAAACATCATTTTAAAATAATTTATATTTTACTACTGTTAGAAATAAAACACATATGGAATAAAATTAATAAAATTATAATTCATGTATTAGAGTACAGCATATCCAGCAAGCTCCAGTATAGACTGAAAACACTCAGGCTGAGATTCAGCCATTTTCCTAACTATCAACTTAATTTAGCCATCCTTAAGTTTGACTTAAGTTTGAATTTTCCAAAGAAATGCATTATTTTTTTTTTACCTGCCCAAGTGTAAGAGGAACAGCATCTTGCGTATGAGTGCGCCCTATTTTTATGATTTGGGAAAACTCTTTGGATTTCCCTTCGAGTGCATTCTGTAGCTTCTTTAGTCCAGGTAACAAGACCTCATTAACCTCCTGGGCAGCAGCAATATGCATTGCTGTTGGGAAAGTGTCATTTGAACTCTGTGGAGAAAATTCAAGAAATTAATTTACAAGCTTTTCTCACCATTGCTGCTTTAAGATGTACATGTGTGGCTTTATTCTCTTTATCTCATAAACAATTAGAAACCAAACTAAGAGTAAGCAACTCAGGAGCATTCCACATGGTCAGTTCCTTATTGATAAATCAACTTTTTATGACTACAACCACAGAAAGTTAAATTTAATAGATTGTTTATAACAACCTTGGGACAAACAAATATTACTATAGTAGCAATAGATGGCTAATAAATTGACAGATGATTTTAAAACCCACGTGTGTTGCTTTGATAATGTTAAATCCATAGTTCACAGAATACTGAGTAAGCACAAAGGATCAGGATGGGAAACAACCAAGTCAATGGCTCAATCCTTCCTTCAGATGAGGTGAAGTTTAAGAGTGAAGTGTAATAAAATATCTACCACAATCCTACTTTTAGAAACTGGACCTATATTTAACTTCTTTAAGACTGTAGCAGTGGTTGTCACAAGGCCACCTCTGTTCATCATGTGTGAACTCATCTACTGTCACTGACAAACATCTTAAAATTCACTTAAACTGAAAAAACCCAATAAACAGTGGATACAAAAAAACTCAGAATTAAAAATTAACAATATCTTTTTGAAATTGAAAGCAGTATAAAACAAGTGTAACAACCTGGCTTTTGTTAACATGATCATTTGGATGCACTGGCTTTTTGCTTCCCAGTGTGCCCCCCATAATCTCAATAGCTCTGTTGCTGATGACTTCATTGACATTCATATTGGTTTGAGTTCCAGACCCAGTCTGCCACACCACCAAAGGGAAGTGATCATTTAATTTTCCTTCAGCTACCTATAATGGAAAAAACAGAGAAAAATTGTTCCGCTAGGAAAAAAAAACCAGCATAAACCTGAAAATGTTATTGCCATAATTAAAATTATGCTCTCCATTATATTTTTAAATCTACACATAACAATCAATGAATTTACACTAGAATAATTAAGACATTTTTATGTAATACCAGGTACTAAAAGGGAAAAAAGAATTGCTATGCTTTCTGAAGACATTGAATTATGAAATAGAGATATACAGAATTTGATTTCAAGTTCTACAGACATAGACAGAAAATATTTTTAAATCCTATTTTAGGTTACATCTTATCTCCATGTAATTGGACTCTGATATTTCTCAATAAAGAAATTTCATATAGGGAAGTTCCTGACCTCTTACACCTGCAGACATTACATGTGGCATCAACAAAGCCAGTATAAAACACCTCCCGCCTGTAAGGCACTCTCCTGTTTGAGCAACATTTTTGGAGCCTGGTGAATCTCAGACACATTCAGAGTTTTCTAAACATGTGTGTGTGATAGTATCAAAGCCTGTGCTCTGAAGTATCACACCCACGCATATTAGACTCAAAAAAACCAAAGACTATGTTCTAACAAATCTCAGGCAAGATAATCAGGATACATCAGTCCTGGAATCATGCTTTTCAAGAAAGGATCTTCTGTATTTCCCATCTTATACAGGGGCAATGTTCACATCCACAAGTAACTTGATTCCTCTTTCTACTTAAGTTGTATCAAAAAATTATTTTGGAGGTGAGGGAAAGGATATCATAGCAGGGGTGTTTTTAAAACACAACAAAAAAAGCCACAAACAACTTCCAGATCTTATGAATCCAAACTAACAAGCCTTAATCCACCAAAACTTCTAATCCACCTTTAATTAGGGGAGCCCTAGAAAGCACAAGAAGGACTGGACTTATTTTGGAGTTCTCCAAAGCCATTGGGTCTTGGGACATAAGGCGCTACAGCCAGTAGAAAGAGGATATGGCTTCTGCCAACACTGAAGTCTTTTTAAGCTAGTCAGGAGAAGAGAACTCTGTTAAAAATGCTTCTAGATAAACAAATCTGTTGATTTATTCAAAGCAAAATACCTGTTATTACACCTCAACGAATGTCACTCAAACTCTCTGCACTCAGGTGGCATTTAGCAACATGCATTTGAACATTCTATCATTTCTTTACATGCAAGAAAGAAAGTATTAAATTACTATATTAAGTAAACGACCTCTGGGAAACAAGTTTTACTAATAGGAAATGCTTCCCTCTAACAATCTGAGAAATCCCCCAGCCTCCTTTGAAAAGCTTGACGAAAGTACAGTGGCAGTTTGAGTATTTTGAACAGCTGGTTCCTACCTCATTTGCTGCCTGTACAATGGCTTTAGCAATCTTTGGGTCGAGACCATAGTCTTGATTTACTTCAGCAGCTGCTCTCTTCAAGATCCCAAAAGCCCTTATAACTTGGACCTGAGACACAAGGGTAAGTTTACAAAACAATTTCTTTTCCCCAAAGGACATGTTAGCAATTTACTGTTCATGTGTAGTTCTAAACCAAAAAAAAATCCTTCTGATCTTAAATCCAGCAGCAGCCAAACCAGAGAGCAATCGGGTCATCTGACCTCTGCTCCCACTAAGAGTAACATTCACCCAAGCAGTCCAGAGGGCAGCATACAGCTGTTTTTGCAAACCCAGGAATGCTCTGCGTATCAAAAGTTACATGCATTAGAACTGAACTGCTTCAATTTCTAAAACAGCCTTTTGAGGGAAAACTGATACGTTTCAGTACATGGAGAGTCAGTATGTGGCAAAGCACGAGCACATTAATGGTGTATGCACAGCTACTTGTGTCAAATTAAGTTTGTATCACCCCATACTATACTAAACAACTTCAATAACAAACTATATAAATGCTATATCAAATTACTCCAGTTTGTTTTTCATCTTTGTAAAGATGGAAGACAGACTTCTGGTCTGATTATTAAAAAATCCTGGTTATTGAAAAATAAAGCAACACAATAAAATTATTCAAAAGCAATATTCAATTTATTTAAACACAACAAGAAATATTTCTACCGGAGTAATATATTGCCATGAAATTTCTACCTTTAATTAAAATTCACACTTTCAGCAAAAGCCCAAGAAGAAGGTATTCACTTTCATATACAAAACTTACTCTAGAGAAAGAACAGAACACAGATTTGAATTACTTACTGGCATCCTTTCTGAAACACCTCCAATCTTGAAGTTCATTGTAGATCTTACAGTCTGAGCACCATAGTATTTGTCACTTGGGACCTTCAGTTCACCAAAGGTATCATATTCTATCCTAAAGGCCTCTTTAGAAGACTATGGAAAAGGAAAAAAGAAACAAAACAATTCAAACACTGACAATCAATATATTCTTTATGAAAACAGGTAGGCAAGAAAAAGATGTCAAGAAGAGGTAAAAAAATACAAAGCCAAGACATGCAGCTAGTCACACGTATTTTTCTAATTTTATCTTCAAAGCTGAGACATTTTTCTAGTCTGAGCACCTGTCTCACTAAAAGCCACAACTACAAACTGTGTACACAGCTGACCCATGGTGACAGGCAGCACTACAGGGCTTCAGACCTCAGTGCCCACTGCAGGAAACCTCATCCTGCTGAAAGACTGTTTCTCCTTTTCAAAGAATTAATAACTTAGTTTACTATTTACAGAATGGGTATTCTGATCAAACACAACTGAAGAAGTAGCACAGTAAGAATTCAGGCAGAACTGCCCAATCCACACACAGGTAACACAATTCCTATTTGAAATCCACACTGCATGGGACACTTAATACTGGAAGAGAGCAACTGACTAATCCAGTACCAAGTTACTGACCATTAATTATCCTTTCTAGCCTAATAAACCATGAACACAGTTGCTCTCTAGCTGTGCAACACAAAGGAACTATAGCTAGGTATACTTTGTGCAATATTTAAGTATGGTAATATTTCTGTGTCATGTGTCCACCTAGCATCCATGATCTTGAAGGTCTCTTCCAACCAGGTGATTCTGTGATTATCTAACACAGGCATGGGTAAATTAATTTTAGCTGACAGACCCCCAAAAAAGTAATTCTTTACTTTTTGTGGACGGGCCCCTTAATTTGTGATGATGTGATCACATTCACATGCAGCTCTGCAATGATTATGGAACTGACAGGAAGCAAGTTTACTCTTCCCATACCTGGGTCAGCAAAGTCACAATTTTCTATGAGAAAGGTATTCATTCTTTCCCAGAAAAGGAGGTTATCTTCTTTAAGAGCCTTCAGGAAGGGGAGAAGTCTTTTTCATTTCTTTATAATGGACAGAGTAAATCAATCCCAGCCCTGTAGGCAAGGTAAATACATATACAATGCTACCTTCCTGATCTAACCACGACTCTCAGGGGTGAATTCTTGGGAAACCTCTTAACAGAGTCAAGTCAGTCTTGCAGTGCAGTGAAATAAGAAAATCAGATGTGAGGAACTATCAAGAAAAGCAGAGGATATGAACAGAGATACTGCTGTGACGCCATGGTTCACTGACAGTCTGAGGTCTATGCAGATTTGGTTCTTTCATCCCTTAAATATGTATTACTGGAAACAGTTCAAAGGCAGTAAAGTTGATAAAAGGTAGGAAACAGCTTTCTTAAGAAAAGCAACTTTTTTGTTCAGGAAAAAAAGATAACCTGGGGATTGAAGGAAAACTGAGGTGTAGCCAGTATGAACTGCTCACTGTCTCTTCCAACACAAGACACAGGAGCCCTAACATGCTTGTAGGAGTCAGGGTCAAAGCACGGGAAAGGGAGCAGCTTTTCACACAAATCACAGACTGATAAAACTCCTTGCCAGCTGATGCTGAGGATGCAAGAAGCCCACAAGACTTCAGGGAAGATAAGACATCAGAAGAAAGATCTAAAAAAGTCCTCCAAGATCATTAAGCCCAACTTCTGACCAAACATCACCATGTCAACTAAACCATAGCACTAAGTGCCACATCCAGTTGTTTTGAAAACATTTCCAGGGATGGTGACTCCACCTCCTGGGCATCCTGTTCCCATGTCTGATCACCCTTCCAGTGAAGAAATTCTTCCTGATATCCAGCATGAACCTTCCCTGGGATGCAGCCTGAGGCTTTTTACTCATCCTGTCACTAGTTGATTGGGAGAAGAGGCCAACCCTCACCTTGCTACAGCCTCCTTTCAGGAGTTGTAGCGAGTGATAAGGTCCCCCCTGAGCCTCCTCTTCTCCAGGTAAAACATCCCCAGCTCCCTCAGCTGCTCCTCACAGGACTTGTGCTCCTGATCCTTCACCAGCTTCACTGCCTTTCTCTGGACTTGCTCCAGTATCTCAGTGTCCTTCCTGAATTGAGAGGCCCAGAACTGGACACAGCAAGGTGTGGCCTCAGCAGAGCCGAGTACATAAAGATTTTGGGTCAGAAAGTGAGGAAAGCATCATCTATGTTCACACAGTTCTTACTCTTCCCTAGAAGACCATTGTGAAGTCAGACTGTTCCCCTCTTTTCTTTGTTCATTTTTTCTTGTTCCTTCTTTAGAGTTCAGTGCTCTTGGACAGCAGCACAGCTGGGTATTGGCCAGAACAACCTCTCCAGCAGCCCTGACCTTCTGTCTGCCCAGGTTTGCATCACCATGGATGGCAAGCTGCAGCAGGGCGAGGGAAGTGTCCCAGCCTTTTTATTATCCTAAGCTTCAGTCCCAGCCAGATGGAGACACTCTGCCACCAGGAACCACCAGTCACATACCAGAAACACAAGCCCTGCTCATTGGGGTACTCCAGAGGAGGTGGTGCCTGTGACCTGGAAGAAACTGCAGCCCAGCCCACAACAAGGGATAGCTCTCACACGGCTGTCCTGCTCCACACATCTTGGGTTTTGGCCAATGCTCTCCCAGGCACTGACTCCACAAAAATAGAAAGCCATCATTCCCATCATTCCCATGTTCTTTAATCCTCTTTGTCCTGCTTGAGTCACTCAGCATTCATTTAATGCTAACAAGAAACAGAACATAGTAAATGCTTCTTTAGTATATAACTACCAAAAATGTTTGATTGGGATGCTTGTGGGCACATTACTATTCCCAACAGTTGGAATCACTGACTCACTGTCTTCAAAATCCCTACTTTTGACACTTGTACACCTTGTAAAAGCACACAATGCCAAGCCTTCCCAGAGCTGGATAAGCAGAACCATTCACCTCCAAGCCCAGCTCTAGATATCATCAGTGGTTTAATAACCAAAAGTATTCACCCTCAAACAATACAGAAAGTTAAACTACCTGTAACCTTTTAGACAAAAAAGCTAGCAGTTGCACAACTGATTGTTCAAGCTGACATAATTCCAATGTCAACAATGGTGAAACAAAGGTAAATAGGATCAGTACATCCTCGTACAAGTACCTTTCAACAGTGAAATCATTATTAAAAAAAAAAACAACTTTCCTAGTCACATTCATAAATTCAAATGAATTTAACAGAGTGAGGTGCTTTAAGAAGAAAGCCATTTGCTGATTCCTAGTGTAACAAGTGCCATTAGGTTAAAAAGCAAAGTGATATTTTTCAAGCAGACTGAAGTAACTGAGCTGCAGCATTTCTCTCAGACTGGTGTGGCAGCCTGCAGCAGCCACTGTCTGAATGTGAATGTAACAAACAAGTCTCCCTCACTCAACCAGAATTCAAGGTCTGGTGTAGTTTTATGAGCTGAAGGTCCCAGTTCCTGTGTGCAAAGTGGTTTCTGCAGTCACCCCCGACCCAGAGGACCAGCTGTAAAATGGTGCATCAGTGGCAGACTCCATCAACCCTCTACTCCCCCATCCCAGGCCTCAGGAAAAGCCAAAAGGAGACTTGGAAACACTGCCACAAGCCAGGGTGAATTCCTGTGCTCACCCAGTTTCTATCCTAGTTACATGCAAGGCTCTGCTCACAATTATGGTTCCTCACATTTACAAAACTTTTTTTTTTCTTCTTAGGAGGCCTGACAAGGTGTGCTCAGCCCTCCAAAATCCCTAGAACTCAAGCACAGTCCAAAGCTTACAGAGTTAGGCAAATAGAACTGTACTTTTGCCTCGTTGCAGGGAACCGATCAGAACTTATTGCACCACAGATACTCAAACAGCAGAACTGCTGCAATAATGCTTCCTGTGGAAAATTACATTCTGATTTATGGATGCAGCAACTTTTGGGTATAAGTATTTCAATTCAAAGAACCGTCATTTTTAGCACGTCAAAAACAATCTTTTGAGGCCACGAGAATGTGCAATTTATGTTTTACTGTACTCCTTTAGCAGATGAAGAATGTTCCCATTTTTAAGCATAATTTCTCTTTTATAACATAATCTGAGTCACGAATTCTGAAATTTACCCTTTAGAACTGAAACTCACATATTTTACAGTGTTCAGCTCCAGAAGGACTGTTACAACAATTCCATTTAAAACATCTTGTGCAATTTAGCTCTAAGTAAAGGCAACACCAATAAACAAACCAGGACAGCATGAGTATTTGGTTGTATCCACACACACAATGCGTTTTAAAACAGCCCTTGCAACTGGAGAAAATCTCCACAACTATCCAAAAGCGATGGCTTTTTTTTTTTTAAATTTAAATACTGGTTAGTAATCTTTTGGTGGTTCCTCTTTTACATAAAAACATAAAGAACTTTTCCAGTAAAAATTCAACAGCTGCTT
>JAHLSL010000056.1:5822379-5837461 GCA_025920805.1 Petroica traversi
GCTGCAGGAGCTCAGTGCGGCCTGGGGCGGCTCCGCCCGGCCTGGGAAAAACCGGGAAAAGCCGCCCGCCCCGGGCGAAGGGCAGCGGGAAAAGCGCTGCGACAGCTATTTCCCCACGAGGGGAAAAAAAAGGTATGAGCTTGTTCTGCATTACTGGAGCCGTTTCAGGTATGTACGAAACCTTATCCCCTCCTTCCTAATGGCAGTCAAGGCTCCTTTTATAAAAAAAGTCAAGGTACTGCCCCCTCTTTACTTCCTGCCCCAGCAGGCAGAGTGCTTCGAGGTGCTACATCTCTCCCTGGTGCAAAGTGCAGAAACCCTGCCAAAGTGAAAGAAGGCATATTCCATTTTTCCACCCACCAGCAGCAACGTTCCATCACTTCAGGTTTTCCAACATTCTGTTTTTTTTCCAAGAGCAGCCAACATTCAGCCGTTAAAACATTTTTTTTGCTTAACATGGAGAAGGCTTCCTTCCACTGCAATCTGCATAGGTACCCTTCACTCCTACAGGAACTGTGTTGTTCACAGAAATGCTGCCAGAAACTGCTCTATTAATGCCTTACAAGTTGCATCCTGACACAAAATTCACACTGAATTCGAGTCTTGTAAGATTTAATATTTAGGCAAGTCTTCTGCCCCTTGGCTCCTGTGAGAAAAGACAGTCTAGGAAATACACAGGGCGTGCCACTAAAATGGTTTCAGAAGTTCCAGAGACAGTAACAATTGGATAATAATATATATTCTATACTATATATATTATTCTGTATCAGAAAAAAATAAGTGTAAGTATCATTTTCCATTAAATAAAATAGTAAGACAGTATAAAGTTATAATGACTACTCTATCATTTACAGTCAGCAACTATGGTGCTTAAGTCCTCACATCACAAAATGCAGCATCTCTATATTGTCTAAAACTATTGCAATGAATAGCTGGGATTGGAAGGGATCTCTGGAAGTCATCTAGGCCAACCCCCACACTGCAGCAGGTTCACCTGGAGCAGGTTGCACAGGATCACATCCAGGCAGGCTTTTAGTATCTCCAGAGAAGGAGATTCCACAACCATTTTGGGCAGCCTGTTCCAGTGCTCTGCCACTCTCAAAAGTATAGATCACCTTCCTCACATTTAGATGGAAGTTCCTGTGCTTCAGTTTGTGCCCACTGCCCCTCATCCTGTCACATTTCTTGGTCTTAAAATACAGAAATAACTATACATTCACAATAAGAGCACTGTAATTATATTCAGATCAAAATATTCAAACAAATACAAGACTTGTAATGACTTTATTTAGACACATTCTGTGTTTTCACTGTCACTTTTGACAGATGGGTGAAAGAACATAAGCTGTTCTGCACGCCACTTTTAATGAATGTACAGTAAGCCACAGCAGAATACAAGCTGGAGAAAAGTTTTGTCAGCATTTCCCATTCATTGCTACGTGCCAACACTATTTTGGTTTGCTTGTGCTATGCTTATGTACACTGGCCCCTCTGGGAGAGGGCTTCAAGTTGGATGGAAGCTGCTAGTACGAGCGGATGGCCGGCGGGACGGTCTGGCAATCCTCCTCATTCAAAGTTCTGTCGATCACTGGTCTGTACTTCAAGGTAACCTAAAGCAAAAGGGAACAAAGGGCTTTAGGACAACAGGATTCAGAGAAGGAGATCCCAAAAAACCCAACAGTTAAGATTTTTGCAGCGTCAGAATTCAGTTCTATCCTTGGAATACCATAAAGCCATTCTACTAAACACCCAACAAAAGGTTTTGTCACCATTAGGAAAAAAAAAAACAACTTTGGAACTAGCCTCATGCAAGGGGAAACAGAATTTCAGCTCAAATAGCAAAGATCAACAGTAACTTTTCCCAGTTATGCCTACTGTTCAACAACTAAGTAAATGTTCAATTTCGTGACAATCATTTGCAGGATTATCACAATTTCCAAGGCTGATTATGAGAGCAGCTGTTAATAGCAAAAAAGACCCTCAAGCACCAAACTCAAAGTACCTTCCCAGTTGGAATATCCACATATGACAGGGTGTGCTTTCTCCAGTGCTCCTCAAATGGCTTCCGCTGCTGGCCTTGGAGTGGCTTAGAGTAGTCAAACTCATCTACCCGTTGCTAGAGAGAATGAGAGTAATTCAGACTACAAGTTGTATCTGCAAATCACTTTACAACCCCAAGAGTAGCTGCTTTTCAGTTACACTTGTAACCCAGCGTGTCTCTGGACAGACTGCAAGCTTTCTCTTAACACTGCCCATGTCCAATTGAAAATGCTCAGGGTTAACAAGGGCTCTGAGGTAACTTTCCTTGCACAGGACAATTATTCTATTTATGCATCTTTACGTCCTGTTTATGCATCCATGATATTATTACTTTAGTCCTGGTTTAGAGGTCTCTAATCACTCAGATGTGCACATGGAACAACTCAAGATCATTCCTAGTGTTCCATGTAAAGGTCCTTTTATAAATAACAAGTAAGAGACAAAGCAGAACAGATAGGACCCCAAATAAATACTACATTAATCTTAACACTGAAGACTACTTTGAAGAAGTCAAAAATTTAAAATAATCCATCTAAGGACACATTACAAGGAGATTCAATCCCACACACAGGTCACAGAAAATATTTATACCTTATAATCCTCTCTGGCATGGGCACCCCGGGACTCTTTGCGAGCCTCAGCACCATAAATGGTTTGCAGAGCACAAAGCATCAGGTTCTGCAGTTCAAGGGTCTCCACTAAGTCAGTGTTCCACACAATACCTGAAAAATATCAAACTACTATGGAAGATGGTCTACAAACAAGAGGAATACACATGAGTGAACCAAAAGTGCATCATCCGTTGCACTTAGGTAACAAAGTTCTCTTAAGATATACCACAAGACGTGGCAGTATCTGTCTGCATTGTGATCTGCTCAGCTAGAGAATGAAAACTGAGTCTTGCTACCTCTTTGCAACTCCCTGGCCGTTTCAGAAGAAACTGACAAAGCTCATTATTCATCTTAGTATTTAGACCGCTTCTCATCATGTTCATACCTTACACATTTAAATCCAATTGCAGTCTCTGCTTCTTTGAGAGACTATGCAACCAGAAAATGACTACTAAAGTCAAAGGTTTTACCTGATTACCATGCTGAGTAAGTAGGGCTCTACAAAATATTTTGAAAGATTAAAAATGGTCAAAATCTTCAGCCAAAGATTCAAGAAACACAAGAGGTTTACAGAAAAAAAGAAAACCAAAACCACCAACACACTTCCCAGAGTACTCTGGGCAAGGTATGTTCTTTGCCATCAAATTACCTCTGTCAAAAGTCTTTAAATGAGCCAGATCACCATAAATCTGGCTAAGTTTCTCACAGCCTTCTTGGAGCACAGAACCAGTACGAAATACTGCAGCGTGGTTTTGCATTGCCTGCAACACAGTGAAACACAATCAGTTTGATATGCTGCATGTGAAAGCATGTAGCTTCCTTAGCTCCAGAAGAGCTTGATACAGAGCTGTTCTGAGTTCGAATTTGTCTGCAGCCTGAAAAACGCCACATTCTTCTACTCACCCCAAACTGAAACCCTACTCTGTTATAGAACTACTCAGGGAATAACCATCAGCAGATAAACTACTCAAGGAAATAACCATGAAGGGCAGAAGAAATTAACAAAAGTGATACAACCTTTGCTGCACACACAATCTTCTCACACACTTTTTACTTTTGCAAGGAACATCCTGAAATGCACTTTGCCAAGTCACCAAACCCCACTGCTGCTTGCAGCCTGTCCCACCCTGTCCCTGAGAGCTTCCCCAGGCTTACCTTCTGCATGTTAAGTCGCACTTCTGAAGTCCTTATGCTTCCATTAGCAAACCTTAACTTGTCAAGATTAGCAACTGACTCTTCACCAGCGTTTGCTTTAATGGGGGGAACTGGATCTCCTAATAAGAAAATTTCAGTAAGTTTAGTGGTCACGCTTGGGTTTGGTTTCTGGCAGTTTCATAAACTAGCAATTACTAAAAATCAGATTTGACAAAAACATAATCTGTTTTCTTCCTCTGATGTACACAGTAAGTGTAACTTTCCTGAAGTCCCACCAATTATATCCATGTATTTAAAGTTTTCAGTGGAATATGAGTCCCATTCTTTCCTATAACAATTAATAGAGATTTTAAAGGTTTGGGAAAATTCTGCTGTTCATTCCTTCAAAGCAGCACTTGATGAAAATTCTTCTGAACTATGGAATAAGGCTTTGGTCTTTACCACCTTCTGTTATGCTTTGTCTCCTCACTCCCAAACCTCCCACCTTTTCTTGGATGTGTAGGGGACCAGGACCAGTCAATAAGCCTGGCAGTTAGACATGAGTTCTGCATCCTGCCTCTAATACTGGAAACCACATATTATTGGGCAACAAAGCAAACACAGCATCTTACAGTTCATCTCATACGAAGCTTTGCATTCAGATTATTAAACCCCTTTTTGCAATTTCTAAGTCTTAAAGAGCCACAGAAGAATTCAAAAACGTAGGCACAAAGCCAGACCAAATAGGCACCACAAGATCTAGGCTGATTCCATGAGGAATCATCAGTCTCTGCAGTTGATGCAGTTTGGACATGAAGCAATAAAAGAGATGATTACTTGTGGACTCCAGCTGCTCTGGCAGTGTAATTGCCAATTCCAGTATTTCGTTGAGGTTGGAAGGGTTGTTTTCTCAGATCAACAAGTGTTGCTTAACCAGATTATTTAAAAGCATAAATGATTCAGCAGTGAGAATCCAGGGAATGAGATATTGCAATTTTTAGTATCTATCTCTTACCACTTGCATATCAGTCCTTCTTATAAACAAATCAGCAAGGTGGCAGGAAATTCCACTTTAGAAAAGTGCCAAGAGTAAGACAGATTACATTTTGATGTAGAAGACGGGGCAGGTTGTAGAGAAGACAGTCTTCAATATTCTGTGTTAATCTGTCAAAAATCCTAACTGTTCTTGCCAATAGCTTTGACCCAGTTCTAGTTCTAAAATGATCAATTACAAAGCCAACAGTAATGTCAAAACATTTACATGGCAAAGAACATGCCCGCAAAAAGCATAAAAACCAATTTCATCCCTTTCTAGCAAATAAGAGCCTATGCCAATGATTCTAAATTTGAATTAGACAGCAACAACTCTTTGTTGGGCAGAAATTACATCATAAGGCAAACGTCTCCAGAAAAGTGAGACTTACCAGGCTTGCATGTATTTGCAATAGTCAGGGCACAAGCACGACCAAAGACCACCAGATCCAGAAGGGAGTTTGCCCCGAGCCGGTTTGCGCCGTGCACGGACGCCGAGGCCGCTTCCCCGCAGGCGTAGAGCCCAGGCACCACCTTGTCCTCCCCGTTCACGTGGGTGATCACCTGACATGGCACACTCACTGTTAGAACTCTGCTTTTTCAACACTCTCTAACAGTGCAAACCTCCTTTCTGCAAAGGCCACGAGCATGTAAGGATGGAACACAGCAACCTAACATTTCTTCCAGCTCTAAACCCAGAATTATCCTAAGGGGAAGTAGTAATGTATGCAGTATGTATAGGACTAAATCCCAAGATTTCCTTATGTATGCTTATGAAGAGTCATGGTTCCATTTCACTACAACTCTGCAGCAAGTCAGAAATGCACAGGAATAAAGTCTGATCTGCACATACTTCTAAGGCAAAATTTTACATTGAAATTTAAGGAGTACATAAAGAGAAGAATTTAGTGGACATCACCACACTGACTTCCAACTAGTGCCAGCTGGAGACTGGCTTTAGTGTTTAGATTACATGAACTACAGAGGAATAATACACATTACCTCATGTTACAGAATGCAACAGTGCCCTACTTTGATCTATGTTCAACTATATTATCCTCAGCTCAATTAACAGGGAATTGTTGTCAGACCTGACAGTAACTTCATTTTAGATGTTTCCTGGAACTGCCAGGTTAACTGGAATATGGTTATCAAGTTATTTAAAAAAACCAAAAAGATTGTGTGTTTTAAGTACTCTGACATCATTATTATATTACTTTTAAAAATTGTATTAATCATCCTGCAATTATGAAAAACATTCTTAATGCTTTTCTATTTGGAAAATAACTTCCTAGTATGGATGATAAAAATACAGCCCAAAAGTGATGTGTATTCCTTACCTGTCCCTTGTAGTTAGTAGGAATACCTCCCATATTGTAATGCACAGTAGGCAGGACAGGGATGGGCTCTTTAGTGACATCAACTCCAGCAAATATCATGGCTGTTTCGGAAATCCCTGGGAGACGAGTTGCCAGCTGCTGTGGTGGCAAGTGGTGCAACTGCAAGTACACATGGTCCTTTTCAGGACCACAACCCCTAGCAAAAAGAAAGCAACACTGGAATACATAACAGGGATTTACAAACACTAGTAGCATTTCCAATCCGATTTGTTTCATTGTGAAAATAGGTTCTTTTTCATATCTTATCTGACTGTGGCACTTGGATGAATTGAGGCCATTTTCCAAGTCTCAGCTTTCTTTTCACAGTAGCTCACATTATTTAAGATTTTAAACTATTACATCTCAGCAGAAATATGTAAAAATTGGATAATTAGTCAAGAGAACAGAGCACCAAATTATTGTTTGTAGTAAGAGCATATACATTAAACTTGTTTGAGCAACTGTTTCTAGACAGTCCAACAGGAGACTCCTAGCATCATCTGTTCTCTGTCAGTATCATTAGGAATTAACAAGATTTCTGCCTTCCACACAGAGATCAGCTTAACAATCTTTAAAACTCACTCTCATTACCATGTGCTTATCAAATGAACTATTGTACTTCACAGTCCAGTATGATTAAGTATTCATTCCACAGCTTTGTTAAGAGCTAAGGAACTAACCTTCCTTCACGGATTTCGATGGTCATAGAACGAGACACCACATCCCGGGAAGCCAGATCCTTGGCAACAGGTGCATATCTCTCCATGAATCTTTCACCTTGACTGTTGATCAGAATACCTCCCTCTCCACGACATCCTTCTGTGATAAGACAGCCAGCCCCATAGATGCCTGTTCAAGGAAGAAAACAGCATCAAAGGAGATCACAGCTTCACAACCAAGATGATGAACACTGAATAAACAAGAACTTCTCAAAATAAACAGAGGGGCAGATTTTATTCCACCCTAATCATACCTCTAGGAACTGTCCCCCAAGTGTTGTTATTCCTTTCAAACACCCTTTCCGAAAGGTAAGCAAGTTGATTTGCAACACCCACAGTATTTCAAATATTGAAACTGGAAGTGATCTGCACCTATCAATACGTCAGGAGAATTTTATAAAGATGTGCAGACTGGGGATGAGATGCTGGGAAGCAGTACCACAGAAAGGGACCTGGAGGTCCTGGTCAATGCCAAGCTGACCATGAGCCAGCAGTGCCCTGGCAGCCAGGAGGACCAACCTGGGGTGCATCAGGCACAGCATCACCAGCCAGGCAAGGGAGGGGATTGTCCTGCTCTGCTCTGCACCGGGGCAGCCTCACCTCCAGTGCTGGGGCACTTTTGGGCACCACAATATAAGAAAGACATTAAACTACTGGAGAGCATCCGAAGGAGGGGAATGAAGGGCCTTGAGGAGAAGCCACATGAGGAGTGGCTCAGGTCACTTGGTCTGTTCAGCCTGGAGGAGACTGAGGGGACACCTCATCACAGTTACAACTTCCTCCTGAGGGGAGAGGAGAGGCAGGCACTGATCTCTTCTCTGTGGTGACCAGTGACAGGACCCAAGGGAATGGCCTGAAGTTGTGTCTGTGGAGTTTTAGATTGGGTATTAAAAAAGGTTTTTCACCCAGAGAGTGGGTGGGCACTGAAACAGGCTCCCCAGGGAAGTGGTCACAGCACCAAGCCAGATGAAGTTCAAGAAGTTTTTGGACAGTGCTCTCAGTAACATGGTGTAACTCCTGGGGTGTGCTGTGCAGGGCCAGGAGTTGGACTCAATGAACCCTCTCAACTCAGCATATTCTGTGGTTCTGTGACATTTTAAAACAACATAAAAATCTGTTCAAGTCATTAAAAATAAGGTTGTAAGTACTATTTCATATTCTGTACCTGTAGGGTGAAACTGCACGAATTCTAAGTCCTGGCAAGGAAGCCCAGCTCGTGTGACCATGGCAGTGCCATCCCCAGTACTGGTGTGAGCAGAGGTGCAGCTGAAGTAAGTGCGGCCGTACCCACTGCAGAACACAAAAGTTAACAGAATTAGCAGGAAGAAAAATTAAAACATCACTAGAACACTCCACTAAACTATGCTGTTTGCACAACAGTGGAAAGGGTTAACAAGAAAAGTGCTTAAGTTTTACAATCTCCTGTACTAGTTCAACCAAAAGAAAACAAAACTGATATAGCCCTGTTTTGCTCAACTATATTTGAAAAACAGCTGGTGACAGAAGGTTGAAGAAAAAAAAAAAACAATTCCAAACTAGGATAGTTAGGTTAATATCAAAAGCCTTTCTGCCAGAAAAAAAGGTTATTTCACAAAGTTCTCTCAATCCATACCATTCGGTTTCATTTCAATTATCACTACAAGTTTTATAAAAAATAGCAAATAACGATGGTTTAGATCCCCCGTATGGACCTGGTTCTATATTCTCAGATCTTAAAACTTAGTTGTCCAGGTATTAAACATGAATTATTATGCTGCAAACATCTAGGTTAGCATCCAACATAACTGAGAACAGCCAATTAGCCCAATTTCAGGACAAGCTCTCAAAATACCAGCGTACATATTCTATGTACCTGAAAGTACACAAGCACAAAAAAGGTGTCAGAAAGACAAATTATGTAGGCAATGTTTAATAAATTTATTTATAAATGTATCTTCTACAGATACATTTATATTTTTCATATTGAAATAGATAGGAGACAGTCTATCTATAAGCAGCAAAAGGCTAATGCAAAGGACATTCTAATAAAACATATACAAACTTTGCAACCAATTAATGTTAAGTTACACTTGTATTTAATCTTAGAAGAGTTAGAATTACAGTGGCAACATTTTAATGAAATAGAGTCTCTAGAATTTTGACAAAAGCTGTTTACTACAGGAAATTCAAAACACTACAGATAGAAATGTTGGTAGCATTGCAAGAATGTCTATTTTAAACAGCACATTTATTTTAAAAATCAGACCATCTGAATCATATATATTACTCTTACACATTCTTACTTTATGTCACTGTTCTAGAATTCAGAGTTAGACCTCATACCAAATTTACACTTGGTCACAAAATTAGCAGGTGCCTTCTTTCAGAGGGAATGACTGAATTCAGTAATATCCCTTTTAGCTTGGGGTGAATGAACCTATAAATAAACTTCCAGCTGCTAACACACCCAAGTTTTGGTCCTCCATCATAAATGTTACATTACCCAGTGGCAATGACCGTGTTCTTTGCCCTAAAACGATGTATGGTGCCATCTTCAATGCAGAGGGCAATAACTCCACGGCATTCTCCATTCTCCATAAGTAGGTCCAAGGCAAAATACTCAACAAAGTAGCTTGTATCGTATCGTAGAGACTGGGGGAAAATTAGAAAAGGAACTTTTACTGAAGTAACCTCTCTTCAAAACAGTCAATGCATATGGGCTGTAGCAGGATAAAAAACATCCCCACCAACTCTCAGGGAAGACTGTTTTCGTCATAACTATTTATTAAAGAATCTCCTCATTAATCTATTCTAGCTTTAAAAGATACAAGTAGTGGCAAAAGCACTTAATTCTTAGCAGTCATGAGCTAGGCAGAAGGATTTGCATTTCACTCTACATTTGGTAACACATTAGCCAGCTCCATACATGTACAAGCACGCTGCACTTAAGCTCTCCCAGAGAAAAGGGAAACACCTCTGGGAGCAGGAGCAGCAGGCATTGAGTCAAACATTCTTTCATGCCCTCAGGGATCAGAGCAGTGTTTGGCAGCACTGAGCATCTGTAAGGCAGCAGCTCACACAGTGTGAACCTGGAGGACAGCAATTAGCTGGCTACCAAGTAAATAAAAAACCAGTAGCTACCAGGCACTTGGGATTTATGGTTTCAGGTAGCTCGCTACCATTTTCAAACAGCCAGCACTTCCTTTAATTACAGTTTGTAGAATTAACAGACTGACATGCTGGAACACTAGTCACTTACTTGCCACAGAACAAGCTCAGGAATGCACAGACCCCAATTCATTTACACCTTGTTTTCCCCTCCTCCCAATCTGAAGATGAGTGAAATAAAATGCTGGCTTGTACCTCTTTTGAGAGTTCCCCAATGCTGCTGTGTCAAATTTTTGGGAAAAAAAGGATTTTGGGGAAAAGTTTACATAAATTCTCTTTGGATCTAGTTAACAGACATGAAAGTACTAACAGTGCAGAACTAGTCCAGACAACAAAGCTGACAGTGTATGCTAATTAGTGTCCATTGTCTTCATCCTTCCACACTGCCTTAGGAAGGATGATAACCCAGAACTGCTATAAGCCATTCCCCTGGATTTCTCATTCCTATGTTAACAGCTACATGTTTGTTTGGTTTGGGTTTGATTTTTTTTTTTCAAACTCTGGGGGGAAAAAGGAAAAAAACTCCCAGTAAATGCAAATGCAAAAACCCAAACCAAGTTTACTTTACAACTGCTTACCCTGCCGTACAGAGTATGTAAGAGTGAATGTCCAGTCCTGTCTGCAACACAACAGCACCTGTGGGCCTGCCCTCCTTTTCCAAACTGAAGACTCTGTCCACCAAAGGCACGCTGATAGATTTTTCCTTCTTCAGTTCTGCTGAAGGGCATCCCATAATTTTCCAGCTGTAGAACCCAAATACAAGCATCAGAAACTCCTGTGCATCACAATACGACGAGTTATTTTAAGGAGATCTCCTTGGAAGTTCGCCTGTGTTATTTATAACTACAGCTGACATCAAATCCCATGAGTCTCACCTCTATCACTGCAGCTGGGGCTTGCTCAGTCATGTAATGGATGGCATCCTGGTCACCCAGCCAGTCCGACCCTTTCACTGTGTCATAGAAATGCCATCGCCAGTTATCATCCTCCATGTTCCCCAGAGCAGCATTGATCCCTCCCTGAAAATGAAAATCCATTATCCAGGAATTACTCAAGTACAACTTCATAGGTTTACCTCATTTCTATTAAAAACCACATACCAGTTATGCATCTGTGCACAAAAAACAAAATCAAGTCAGATTTCATTTGGCCGTGAAAAAGCTGTGAAACTCCTCAGTTCCACAGTGGCTTGTCCTGCTTTTTTGTGTAACACAGTGAATCATAGTTGCACTGTAGGCAGAGAAGCAGCACTGCATTTTGACAGTATTTAAAAAGGGGGAAGAAAAAAGAGGCAGTATAATGAACATGAAAACATAAGGGGAAATAAGGATTTTAAGAACAACTGGAAGTGAGATTAAAAAATGTGCCTTGCAAGGTCACTACCTTGAAAGCAAAATGAAATGTCCCTGTTACTTAATAAAAAGTTTGGCAGTGACAGGTTAACAGCTGGACTACCATGATCTTAGAGGTCTTTCCCAAACTTAATGATCCTGTGATTCTATGATATACTGCCCTACAAAAAATTTCAACTAAATATGCAATATTTATAAAAAGATGCACAGCCTTGAAACGAGATGTTCAAGTGCCCAAGCTCAACTTGGATGGGGTCCTGAGCAATCTAATCTAATGTGTGGAACCCCTGCCAATGGCAGGGGCGTTAGAACTGGGAAACCTGTAAGGTCCCTTCCAACCAAACCAATCTATGATCATTCTACATCCAAATCAGCTTTCTGACAGCAGGCATTTTTTAAGCATTTGTTCTGCCTCATTTCTCACCTGTGCAGCAACAGTATGAGAGCGGGTGGGGAACAGCTTGGTAACACAGGCTGTGTTAAACCCAGCTTCTGACAAGCCAAAGGCAGCCCGCAGGCCGGCTCCTCCTGCGCCCACAACAACTGCATCAAACTCATGGTCCACTACTGGGTACTGGGTAGAAATCTGGAAAAACAAATCCATTTGTTATGATCACAGAGAGTTCAAGATAGGTCAAACAAGTTTCATAAAAACACAAGCAGGATAGGTATAATGTTCTCAACAGACTTTTGCAGCAATTGCTACATCTGTTATACTCTCTTGCTTGGAAAATGACATTAAAAACAGCCACGCATTTCAGCGACTCAGTTTCACAAAGCACTGATGCTCCACTGAGAGCCTGAAAGTTTCATGTCTGTCAAGCATTAAGTGCATTACTGAATCACAATACAAAAAGTACAAACATACCGAGTCAGAAACCTTGGTAGAGGCATTTTTCTTTCCATAGACTGTGAAGTGTAAGTTCCGTGCAGGAGCTTGGCATGCCGCTGGCCACTACGGAAGAAAGCCAAGACAACTACTATGGAACTAATGTTCCCACAGGATAGACTTTCAGCATTCTCAGCTACTATTCATAACAAATCTTCACTTACTACTGGCAGTGCATATACAAGAGTATTAATGTATTTTAGAGCTACCTGGATCTCCTATAATCATGCCGTATAATCAAAAAATGAGAGATGAGATGATGAGAAAATAGTTAAGAGGGTGTCCCAGACTATCCACTATTGACTTCACCAACAGTGACCAGCCTCTCAGACCTGTCTGAGGCTGTATCTACACAAGAGTATGTCTGCAATTAATGCTGAAGTCTTCTTGCAGTTTTTCCACAATTAAGCAAAGTTGAAGCTTTGTGGGAACCATGGGAAGTAATGGAAAATACTGCTCCTGTCAAGCAATCCTCAGAACAAGAATTATTTCAGGTGGTGACAGTACTGAGAATTAAAAAGATTGTAGGAAGTGCTTTTCCAGCTGAGCATTGCTTCCAAATCAGAGATATTTCTCTTATTCTCTACGAAATTGGTGACCAATTTAGAACCATTTATTAATGCATAAACTAAGCACAAGGGTGGCAGTTCTACAAAGCTTCTGCAATGTCACTCCCTACCCCCTGACATGCTCAAAACCAAACCAAACCAACAAACACCACACTCAAACCTGCTCAGTATGCAGTCTTTGCTTGACAGATCAAAACAATCAGAATCTTAGTCCCCACCTCTCCAATGTCTCGGAATCTGGTATACCTTCTTTACACAGTTCAAAAAATAGCCTAACTCAGCATGTGTGATTGCTGAGAACGGCAACACAAAGCCACCTTAGAGACCTGTCCAGTGACATCAGCACTTCCCTACCTGAAATACACCCGAAAATGCACTGGAGTGATATCTGCCTTTTCCAGCAGCTGTTACATTCACAATTCCATCACCCTACAATATGCTAACAAGCAGCTCTTCCCATTACTTCCAAATGTCCTACTCTTCCCCAGGCTCTGAAGTGAACTCCAGCACACTTTCCTCAATCTAGTTTTATCATTTCTCATAGCAGTTTCCTCAAGTTATCCTCTTGCATAACAGCAAATCTACTGTGTCATTACATCATTATACCTGGTAGCCCATTTCTGGTTTCTGCAGTCATCTTGGAATGAGATCAGTTCCTAACACCTATTCAAAGGAGTTCTACCAGTACTCTCCCTGTTCCACTCTGCCGTGTTACCAAGCTTTGAGTCTGAACAAAAGTCCACAAAGCAGAAAAAGGTGTCACACTAACCTGAAGGAAACACTGATTACACTAATCCTGGATTGTTATGCCACCAGGAAGATTGTGGCCCTTTTGAAACTAAAGGTCAGGACCAGCTCACTGCCATCTAAAACATGGAGACACTCATTAAGCCTTTCCCTCTCTCTGTAGTTGTCTTTTCCACACCTGCTTTGTAACACGAGTACAACTTCAGCCCTCTTTTGTAATCCCAAGCTCGTTTTGGGCAAGCAGGGTGAGAACAGTGGGAAAAAAACTGAAAACTCCCACCCCACCATGGAGAAGAACAAGCCTTCACAGAGGACTAACAGCCCCCTAACACAGACCTGCCTCAGCAGCCCTTTCTGGGCACATCACCAACCAGGCTCAAGCAACTCAGACACACACTGGCTTCCCACATGAGTCCAGAATCATAGAATCCATTATGCTAGAAAAGGCATCTGAGACCATCAAGTCCAACCAATGGCCAAACACCAGCGTGTCAACTAGACCATGGCACTAAGTGCCACATCCAGTCCTTCCTTAAACACTTTCAGGAATGGTAACTCCACCACCTCCCTGGGCAGCCCATTCCAATGTCTAATCACCCCTGCTGTGAAAAATATTCTTCCTGATGTCCAAAATGAACGTCCCTTGGTGCAGCCTGAGGCCATTTCGTCTCATCCTGTCACCAGCTGCGTGGGAGAAGGGACTGATCCTCATCTTGGTACACCCTCTCCTCAGGCAGATGTACAGAGTGATAAACTCCCCCCTAAACCTCCTGTACTCCAGACTAAACACCCCCAGCTCCCTCAGCTGCTCCTCACAGACCTTGTGCTCCAGACCCTTCACCACCTCCGCTGCCCTTCTCTGGACTCGCTCCAGCACCTCAGTGTCCTTCCTGAACTGAGGGGCCCAGCACTGAACAGCACTCGAGGTGTGGCCTCAGCAGGGCCGAGTGCAGGAGCAAATCACTTCCCTGGTTCCGCTGTGCACGCTATTGATGATACAGAAAGACTCTGGGGGGAGCTTTCTGTCCTGGTGCTGGGGCCGCAGCTGCCAGGCCCATTCCTGAGCACATCCCGTTCCCGCTGCCTCCCTCAGAGCCCTGCTCAGGGCCTCAGGCCACGGCGCTTCCCGAGCCGGGAGGCGCGGCCCAGCCATGCCCACAGCCACCTACTCCCAGGATCCTGCCCCCGGGACACGAGTAGCGAGCTCGGTGCCGCTCCAAAACAGCACCGGAGGAGCCGAACCTGCCGGGGGCGAGGAGATCACCGGGCGGGTCAAGGTCACGGAGGAGACAGCGGAGCGGGGCCGCCGCCGGCGGGAAAGCAGGGAAAGGACAGGGGCAAGGACAGAGACAAGGACACGGAGAGGGACAAGGGCATGAGCAGGGACAGGAGCAAGAGCAGGCACGGGACTCACCGCCCGCGAAGCCGCGGCCGGGCACAGCCAGCGCTTCGCCAGCCCCCGC
>JAHLSL010000056.1:5842461-5930887 GCA_025920805.1 Petroica traversi
TGCTGTGAACAACCAGCGCTCTTGGGCACTGACTGCTTTTGCGACGTCGGGAGCGGCCCCCGCGCTCTGCGCGCCGCTGAGGCCCCTCTGTGCATCGCAGGTGCCTTCATGAATAACTTGAACGAGCCTCCCCACTGGAACATCCTGCCCAATCGGCGCGATGCCGGCGATGACGGCAGCCGCTGGAACTACGCGCTCCTGGTGCCCATGCTGGGCCTGGCCGCCTTCCGTGAGTAGCGCTGGGCCCGGCCCGGGGGCTCCTGGAGGCTGCGCTGGGAGAGCCCGGCCCGGGGGCACCTCCCAACCCTTCCTGTTTGTAGTGCTGTGAACAACCAGCGCTCTTGGGCACTGACTGCTTTTCATACATGGAGCTCAATCTATATTTAATAAGCTCCAATGTGCAAAGCTCTCTCAAGAAAAATGGGCACAGATGTGCTGGAGAGCCCAGCAATAACAACCTCAGTAAATGCTGATGGTTATTTATTTACTGGGCCTAGAAGGTTCTCCGTGTAGTATCTGCATTGGAAACCTTCGGTTCTTTTCTTCTTGTCCTTATTTTCCTTCTCTAATCCAAGTAGTGCTCAAATAGACAATAAAAGAATAGTGTTGGTTTACTTCAGAGAAAGCATGACCATTTAAAGTGACTTACTGTGAAACAGGGACCACAAAAATACAATTTGTGGGGACACATAAATAGAAGTGAGTATCACTGGGAAGGGCAGGAAAGAAATTTTTTTACCGCTTGGTAGCTTCATTGGAGGCATAGCTAATTAATCATATCCCCTTGTTACTTGCACCTGAAGTCTCATTTATATGTGATAGGTTGGATCTGGACCAGAGAATGTCAGAAAGAAATAGAAAAAGAAAAACAAGAGTACTACAGAAAAGAGTCGACTCTGCAGAAAGACCTGGAAGGCAAATACCGGGATATCATCACGGAGAACCGGCGCGCGGTGGCTCACCTGGAGGTGGAGCTGGAAAAGGAACGCAACAGGACCCTGAGTTACCGGGAAGCCCTCGTGTCCCAGAGCCGCAAACTGGTGGAAGAGAGGAAGCTCCTGGAGCAGGAGCAGGAGAAGCTGGAGCAAGAGAAACGAGTCCTTCTGCACTCAGGAGCAGAAGGTACCTTGTACCAGAGTTGCCTGGCAAAGGAAGAAGAGTGGCAACAGAGAGCCAATATTTTGCTGAAAGAATTTGAAGAGGGACTGAAGGAAAGACAGGACATCTACTGCAGTTTTATTGTACCCAGAAATCAAAGACTAGAGATAGAGAAAAATCTGCTAGTTAAAGCAGCAACTGATCCTGTTGCTATGTCTTTAAATGTGGAGAGTGGCTTAAAAGATATTTTCAAACATGATAACTACTGTGGCAATGTGCTGAACAGAACCAGAAGTCAAAATGGAAAGCTTATGTGGCTGTATCTGAGATATTGGGAGCTAGCTGTTGAACTGCAGAAATTCAAGAGGGTGGAGAAGGCCATGTTAGGAAAACGCTAGGCAGGGGAAGCAGTGGGATTCCGTGTGATCCACCTTGCATGGTAGGGACAATCACAGTTGTAGTCCCAAGCTGTTAAATTCTTCTGCTGTGTTGCCATCTCTCCTCCTCCTTGCACTTGTGTTTGCATGGGACATTTGCAGTGCTGGTGCCTTTCCTCTCACTAACAACAGATGTTCTGGTGAGCTGTGCATGCTCCTAAACTCTGTGAGTGTGTTTGTGTTGCAGTGTAGGGATGTGCCAACTCCCCAGGTGTCAGAAGCAGCAAAACAGAACTCAGTTTAGAGGGATTTGCCTCACTAATGGTCACACTCCAGCAACAGGGAATAGAGTTTTGTCTCCCCCAGGTGCGGTAGCACATCATGCTCCTTATCACTGACGTTTTACGTGGTGTCTCAACACTGTCTTTTTTTATTACTATTATTTTTTTGAAATTTGTTTCAGCAAGACTGGATTTGAGGTAGATGTTTGGGAGAGGTGGTGTTGGAGCCAGCTGCTTGACACATAAATGTTACATGTCTGTATGTACAGTTACATAAACATATATATATGTGTGAGTGTGTGTGTGTGTCTTAGTACTCTGGAGGGGGAATAGTCTGATGCTGTTTCAGATTAGTCAGTCTTGCATTGTCTTCCAGCTTAATACACAAATAGTGCTTTATGAATGAAATATCCAAAAGATGCTAATTCAAACAACACATGAAGAAACAGACTGATGTCTCATTGGCACTTGGGATCCATTCTCAGATTCTAGGGAGTGTATAAATGGGAAGTTGTATTTTCATATATTGGAGATACCTTAAGGATACTTGTTTTTTTCCTCAGTCAAGGAAACGTTTTATTTGTAACCCAACAATGTGCCACCACTGTGGATGTCCCCATGCTGCTGCTTCTGCCTCTCAGGGCACTGGCTGCCTCCTGTGGGCAGGAGCCGCCTTGCCATTGCCCCTGGCTCTGCTCCTTGGACAGGTCCTGTTTGTTATTTGCAGATGGGAACCTCAGTGCAGACAGCACTGGTAGCCACTGCTCCCTCCACCCGTCCCCCTTCTCCCAGAGCTGAAGTACATACTCTCTTCTGCAGCTCTTAAATTTTGTGCTTGTGGTTTGCCACTTTATGTACACATGACCATGAAGGCCTACAGATGTACAAGCTTTGCAAACATTTAAGAAAGGGGGGCTTTTAAATTTAGCTAGTAAAATAGATAGATACAGTAAAAATAAAATGATAGGTACAGGAAAATAGTACAGAAAAATAAATAGACCCAGGTTAAAAAAATCCAACAGTAAACAAATTTTTAAAACCCAGTGCATTTCTTTGGGTATGCTTTGAGGCATTTTAGCAGTAGGAATCCCCTTTTTTTCAAATATGCCATGTGTTTTGAAAAATTTTTTTTCTTCCCCCTTTCTGATCCAGCCTTAGACCTCAAAGGGGCAGTGTTTACCCTTTTGTTTGTAACATCTGGTCTTCTCTGTTACTTGACTTTGATTAGTGCTGGTAGTTTGTCAGTTCATTAATTAGCAGTTCATTATTTAGTGAGGACTAGACTTGACAAACACGTTTGCTCTAGGCAATCATGTGGACCCATGGTTTGGAAGCAATCCAAGCTAAGTGAATGCCCATCCTGCTGTAGATGTGGGGTTTTTCTCTTACTGTTTTCTCCTGGTTTCGTTTTAGTCTGAGCACAGAAGACAGTAGTGTTTCAAATCTTTTGAAACAGTGCGTGCAACTTAATCCAGTTGCTAAGCAGAAATACCTAACATGGAACAAAATTCCTGAGCAGAGTAGATGTTTCCCAGCTTGGTTTTCCAGTTGAGATTTTGCTCACCTTGGTAGTACTAATTATACTGTTGTGTTGGCTTATTTAACTTTTTTCATGCTGATTTTTTTAAAATAAAGTTTTGGTAGACAAATTTGGAGGAAGAAAAAAGAGATGACAAACACCAGAAGGGCCCAATTTGAGTGCCAAGCCTATGTGGGCTGGGAGATGAGAGCACAATTGAGTTGCTACTCTTGTGTGACACCTTGAGCCAGGCTGCTGCAGCTGGACATGGGCACACATCTTATTGCCCAGGAGAACAAATCGGTTTGAATAACAGTGTAATTCCTTCAGGGTGTGGAAAGTGACCATCTCCAGCTGTGGCACACTTCACACCTTCCTGCAGGCAGTTGAGCTGCTCACCTGACTAAGGACAGACAGCAAATCAGTGCCAGTGTATTTGAAATTCACGCCTTGAATTTGTACAGCTTAGCATTAAAAGATCAAAGGTTTTATCCTTTTCCATTTTTTTCCTAGTTTGTTGCTCATATCACTGAAAATGTTTAAAGAAAATGTAATCAAGGGTAAAAGACTATTTTTTCCGTATAAATATGTACGTTCAAGCCTTACACACTTGATTGTACAGCGTTGGATGCAATGTAGTAAAGGTTTGGTATTCACTTTCTCTTTTTTAGAAGTGTCATTTATTTGTACAATTAATTGAACTATTGTTCATAGACACTTTGAAGATCACTGTATTAAGACTGAAGAGTTATTTCAGAAGGCTTTTTAAAAGTTGTACAACTGATTTGGAAGCACCTGTCCTATTAGTTTCTACCAAAACTCATCATGTGGGTATGCAATGTATTTTTGAAATGTTCCCCTTTTGTAGGTTGTTATGTTGAAAATTCTAACTAAGTTTATCCTGTCCAGCACTTGTTCTGAATTGGTTAATTGTCTGGAACTGCCCATACCTATATGTAAAGTGCAAGAATAATTTGTTTTCAAAGTATTTAATGAACTTATTTTTGTTATAAAATTGTCACTCAGCTGTTAAACAATAACACTTAATAAAAACCTTTACATATTTCTGCACTGCTTTGTAAATTGGGCAAGGTGTGTGCGAGAACTGGAATTTGCTACTTTATTCAGGCTTTCCAAACTAATTGCACCGTTTTAGGTTTTTACGAATTTTACATTTTTTTAAAATGGCATGTAAAAAGTTTTGGTCTTGGTGCTGAGAAAAGAATGCATTGTGAAGTTTTTTTCTTAGGAAAGAGCACTGAAACAGGTAAGTGCAGACCATTAACTAAATATGTGGGGCTAAAGATGAACATCCCTCTGAAAGACTGGGGACATTCCTTTGAATGTTGTGCAGGATATTCTGCCTTCCTCCAGAATCCCTCAGCTGTCCCATTCTGTGTGTCAGCTGCTTTTCATTTCCCTCATCTTCCTGCTGTGTTAATATCTGCAATCCAGCTGCTCTAGGACAGTGTCCAGACACTCTGGTAATCCTTGTTCCTGTAATAAGAGATGCTATATCTATTTGTATTTGACACAATCCTTCATCATCCTCTGGCTCTTTAAATCACATCTGTGTGAGGATGAGAAAACAGTGAGTGTTCCTCTGCAGAGGGTACAAGGCAGAAACTGTGGTGAAATCAAAGGAATTTGAGTTATTCCTGTGAAAAAAGGATGAAAGTCAAGTCTACAGTTGCAGTTGGGGTGCAGCTGGATATGAAGGCTTTGCAGATGTGCATGCCAAGGCCCACATTTGTTGGTCATTAATTTGCTGCGTAGTCCAGGAGCTTTCCCTGGTCACTGCATATCTGAGACAACAGATGGACCTGCTAAGAACTCACTGAAGTTTAGTGTAGCTCAACAACGAGGCAATGGCCACTTCACCAAACAGCTGCAACAAAAACTGAAAGTAGACTGAAGTAAACGGAGAGTAAATGTGCTCCTGAAAACGCGAGATCTGCGGATGGAAGAGTTTGAAGAGAGCTGGTGGATTGAGAGGACAGTGGTGGCAGCTGTTCACAGTCACGCACCCCATCAGCGCTGGGCTGAGATCACCCGCGCTGTCCAGCTGCTGAAAAAACTCCTCTTTGCTCCTGTGCTCATAACAGGTTTGTATTTCTGAGATAAGCCTGTAAACCTACCGCAATCGGAGCAAAATCTCAGCTGCTGTGCTTGGCGTTTGTGTCACTGGGTGCTGCTTCCCCCTTGTGGCTGATGGCTCTCCCGGCCGGCAGCCGCATCCTCTGATCCATGAGCTCCGCTGGAGCACATCTGGTTCTACACGGTCAGAGCTCTCTGGCCCAAACACCTCCGGGCCGTAATAACAAGAAAGGTGAGCCAGACTCTGATGTTCGGTGACCAAACCAGGATGAATTTGTCTCCGCTGAGGTGGGTGCTGCGGCAGAGCTCTGTGCAAAGGAGGGGCAGGGGCTGGGTGTAGTTCAGCAGCCTGTTAGCACCTCATCGTCTACTACAGGAACAGAAAACAGACAAACTCGATTAAAGAACGCTATTCATTGCTTAATGAAGATGGCAAGAAGCAATCCCTAACTATCAACACGATCTGCTGCCTGCTGGAGGAGTGACACTCATGGTGAGACGGATCCCAAGTAACAGCACTTCGCTCACTGAGAAATTTAGGGGAATGCTGACCATTACAGAATGATTTGGGTGGGAAGGGACCTTTAAAACCACCTGCAATGAGCAAAGACATCTCCAAACAGACCAGGTTGCTCAGAGCCCCATCCAACCTGACCTTGAATGTTTCCAGGATTGGAACACCTACTATATCTCTTGGCAACCTGTGCCACTGTTTCACCACCCTTGCTGTAAAAATAATTCTTCATTCATTCATAAACCAACCCTCTTTTAGTTTAAAACCATCATCCCTTGTCCTATCACAGCAGGCCCTGCTAAAAATTTACCCCTGTTCATAACAAGCCTCCTTGAAGTACTGAAAGGCTACTGAAAGGTCTCTCTGAGTCGTTCTTCTCCAGGCTGAGCAACCCTGGCTCTCTCAGCCTGTCTTCAGAGAAGAAGCACTCCAGCCCTCTGATCATGAGATCAGACAATTTGATGCTGTCCATAGAAGCATTTCTCCACTTGTGCTCCTCACCTGTATTTCCCCCCAGTTATTCTGAAGGTGAGATGTGTTCAAAGATGAAAGCAATATTTTGGTGATCTTCTGTATATAGTGAAATATTAAAGACAGCACATCTCCTGCCCTGGTGTCCAAAAGAAGAACAAAACAACAAAATGTGCTGCTGCTGGAACTGATATTACTTCAGTTAAATATTTATATATAAATTGAAGTAAATATTAGGCAAACTACCAGAACTGACAAACATAAAGATTGTGCCTCCTTCTGGGAGATAAAAATTAGAAATAGGCCACTTGGGCATCAATGTTAGTTCAGTTCTGGATGAACTACACCAGACATACTCTTCATACCTTGATCCGTTTAATTTTTCTGTGGCTAAGGACACTGCTACTTACACAATGAACATGAACTGGAAGTTTCTAGGCATATCAGATTGCTGAAGGAAATTCCTGCCATAAAACCACTCTAGAATGGGATGCATGTGATAGCCTACCTCTGTTGTGTTCCCAGTAGCCTGGGACAGAGTTCCAACAACAGCTCAGTGCTGCCTTACTTCTCCCTTGCAGTGATACTTATTGATACAGAACTTCTCTCCCATCTGGAGAGATTTACAACCTTGTGGGAAGAAATTTAGGCTCCAAACTTTATTGGACATCTCCAAAGTCTTTAAGGTATCTCTGCTTGAACTGTGGGCTGGTGGCAGCAGCTTTCAAGCACTCACATAGGAAATTAAATCATGCCAGCTGAGGAGCTGTGTGAGCTATGCCTTTTGGTTACTTATCAGGTAGAGTTTGAGAACAACGGAGCATAAAACTTAGATCAAGTTAAAGATCTACAGATCATTTATTGGCAAGGTAAACTGCATGACCACCTGCGATTGTTTATTACCCTTAAAACTAGGCAAATCTGAAATATTTTGCCTGTATATCTCCCTTTCTAATATGGTCATTATTGTCCCCTAGGCTGGGGATTTTGAGTCCGCTTTTGAGCATGGGGGTCCCTTTTTGCACATCTGGTCAAGAATGTTTCCCACTTTCAGCTTGTAAAAGGATTTTGTGTTTTCTCCACCTATTTTAAAGGATGGGCTGTCACAGAGACTATGTCCTCCTCCTCCTCCTCCTCCTCCTCCTCCTCCATCTTTACATTTCCATCCTTTCCTGGTTTAGGCTCATTACACAAGCAAGGGTAATTGAATTGCTATATATGATGCTTTGACTACCAGTAGAAGCTGACTGGAAAAAAAAATAGGATTTAGGCTGGTAAGATATTACTATGGAACTGCTAGAGTAAGAGATCTCACACCAGTATCTGCCACAGTACTAAAAAGGGTCAGAAAATAATGTAGTTAATACTAATAGCCTGGTATATTGAAGGGAATGATGAAAATATCTGGAGAGTTACACATTTGTCCTATGTCACACCAGGCGTGACAGAATCACAGTGCAAGGATCATATTGCATTTTGTGCTTCAAACTAGTGGTTGCAACCTGAAACCTAGTTGCAAACAATGTATACTGCCAGTGGTCTCTGCTTTTCTCAGTGGCTTTGTATGAAAGGAATTGTTTTTTTAAAAGAACAGTCGTGTCATTCTTCCTCCTATTTGTCCTCCCCTTCACAGGATCCAGATAAAAAACTTCCCTCGATGCTGCCTCCTCCAGCCTGTGATGAAGGGCAGAAGAATCATAGAATCTTAGAATATCTTAAAATTGAAGGGACCCAGAAGGATTATCAGTTGCAGCTCCCTGCTCCTCACAGGAGCATAGCTGCACATAACTTTACATAGCTGTAAAAAATTTCAGTTTGCTTTTAAATTTTCTCAAATGTTTTATTGTGATAAACAGGAACAATTAATACACTATTATGAAAATGTGCAGAGAAAGTCGAACTGAAAGCTATTGCACAAGGAATCTGCTGAATCTTTTATGACCCAAGGCTTCAGACTTCTGTTTTGGCACTAGATTCCCAGTCTTTTGCTTAATTTATTTTTGCTGCTAAGTCTGGTGATCCACCTTTATCAGGATGTTTCAAAATCCTGCTAATTCTGTGAGCTGTTCAGATTTTGTCCCTGTCAGCTGATGGACTTACACTTGAAAGAAGACAAGCTGCTTGCCTACTTGTTTTCTGTTCAAATCCTCCTTTACATTACTATGAAATTCTAAAAGTTGAAACCATCTTTACTGAGAAAAGGAATATGTCCACATTCTTCCTCAAATTCTTATGTGTGTATGTTCCAGTAAAATACAGGATTTTTATAAAGGGTATATTTCCCTTTTAATTGGGTTTTTGTAAAATTATATGTTATTTACAGACAAGCTGGCTTACTTTTTTGTATAGCCCTCTTTAACTTGGAAAAATAGTACATTAAAAATAAGGAGACAAGAAGACAAATGTGTCATTAGACATGTTTTAACACGAAGTAATCCAATCTAAATGTAAGATCCATTTTCTCCTGCATTTATAGTTAGCAGTATGCAATACATTTCTTGTGCAGCACTCTATACCATGAAAGGATGGATTTCATAGGGGTTTATTAGCCCTAATAAAACTGTGGGAGCTGCCAAACATAAGCCTGGCATCACTTGAAGGAAGAAGCACAGGCAAGGGCTCTGTTGAATAAAGAAGTGACTGTGACAAGGGAAGGGCAGCCCCAACTTGCCTGTTCCAGTCCACAGGGTGGCAATATAGGCAGCACCTCTGAGCACCTGTGGATCATCCTGGAGCTGGTGCCACTGCTACTGTAAGTCCTTCAGCAAAAGGCACAGTGCCTTCCAAGGTCATTAGCCATGCTATTACACTGATAAAGACATTTGAGCTAGATGCCAGACCAGCGTATTTGCTTCTGCAAATATTTAACAACTGATAGATAACTAACAACCACTGGCACCTTGCATTACAAGAGCAAGATAAAATTCTTCAAAAAGAGGATTTAATCAATGTAAGGCAATCAGGACTGTATTTTTGGATCCTGATAGAAGCTGCTTGCACGTGAAGCTTAGCAGAAAGAAGTTTTCAATAGACCAGTTGCCACGTGAGCACAACTGAATATATTAATTGAACTAAATAGGAGACACACCACAAACACAGTGGTGCAGTTGACACAACAGAAAGAAGGGATACCATCTGTGGGGGTCTGAACAAGCTTGAGAAGTGGGAACATGAGAACATAACTGGGTTCAAATAGCCCAGGTGAAAGGTTGGGATGTGGATCAGGCACAAATACAGACTGGATGGTGAATGGACTGAGAGACCCCTGAAGAGAAGGACTGTCAGGACGTTGGTGGACAAAATCCTGATGTGAGACAGCAGTGTGCGTTTGCAGCCCAGGAGATGAATCAATCAACTTCTGCATCAAAAAAAGCATGACCAGCAGGCCAAGGGGTGTGGTTCTCCCCTGTATTCTGCACTCCTGACTCACGTGGAGTACTGCATCCAGCTCTGGGACACGGGACTCAAGGAAGATGTGGACCTGCTGGAGCAATTCCAGGGGTGTCCACAAAGATGATCAGAGAGCTGGAACACCTCTCCTGTGTGAGAAGCTGAGGGAGTTGGGGCTGTTCAGCATGGAGAAGAGTAGGCTCCAGGGAAACCTTAGAACACCTTCCAGTACCTAAAGGGACTACAGAGGAGCCAGAAAGGGACTTTTGACAGGACATGCAGTGATAAGAGAAGGGATAATGGCTCCAAAATTAAAGAGAGTAGGTTTAGATTAGGTAATAGGAAGAAAATCTTCACTGTAAGGCACTGGGACAGGTTGCACAAAGATGCACCACAAGCTGGGTGGAGGCTTTGAGCAGCTTGGTGTAGTGGAAGGTGTCCCTGCCAGTGGCTGGAAGGTTGGAACTAAATGACCTTTAAGGTCCCCTCCAAAATATTCTATGATTCCATGGTGACTCTGGGAACAAAGAACAAGGTAAAAATCTAATTATGATAGTAAGCTGTGCTTGAAAGCAGAAATGGTGGTCTAAGGGGAGGTTACTAAGGCAGTTCCTGAAGGATCAGTTTAGCAACAGTCTTTAGTCATTCTTCCACTAATGACTAAGGACAAAAAATAGTAGCGTGGTAATTAAAAATTCCTGACACATTCTCAGAAGGACTGGGAATGCTGTAATAGTATCATTCAGGAAGAACTGTGCAACTCAATGCACTGGAGTAGCAGAAAGGGAGTGAAATTGAACATATGATTTCAGCAACTTAGAAAAGGAAGTTCTGCCACAAGCTAAGAAAACCTTAGTTGGAATCAGTAAACTGACAGGATCATGAAAAAGGCAAGTGCAATCACTAGGCAGACTGAGAGATATTTCAAGTCACGTTAGGGAAATATTAATACCTATTACAAGGCTATTCATTATTAATATTTAGAGATATTAATATATTAATATTAATAATTAATTAATTGTGAATTATTTATTAGCCCAGGGGAAATCCATATGGGCTACTGTATACAGTTGTACACGTGAATGATGAAGATTTTTTTTGTTGCTTTTCTATCCAAAGATTTTGAACAGCCTTTGGAATCAACTTTGAATAAACATGATAAGATTGCAAAGGGATGCTGCAATGTGTTAACCTCTTTTCCCAGGAGCTGGACTGACAAGATCTCTCCTTCTTTACTTTGACCACCCTGTATTACTGCATACACTTTACCTGTAGCTGACAACGTTTCTTATTATATATACAGTGTTAGATTTTATAAATAGTTGTCAGTGACAAGTGACTTATCTTTTGAAAACAGTGAGGTTCAAAGGGAACAGTTTTGTTACGATTGTGCTGAAATAATGAGTATAGGAGTAGTAAATGTGATATTTGTCAACCAGTGTATTTTTATTTTTTTTTATTTTTGACCCACTATATCTAAAGGTCACTAAAGGTGAAGGGACCTTTGATTTCAAGCCCATTTATAAGACAGATGTTATGTTCTTCAGACCTTGTTCTGTACTGATTAGAGGCGTTAGGGTAAGCAGAATATGCTTATGGCTTTAAAGGTCAAATTTTATAATCCCTTTCATTCTCCATCCTTTTGGTCAGAACATTTAGTAGGGTACAATCTATTACAGAGAAACATTCAGTATGAAACATACAATTTTGTAAGCATGCATAATGGGAAAATGAATGTGATGGTGAGGTACAATCAGTTTATCTTCCTGATAAAAAATGATATGAAGCCTCTCTATTCAGTCTGAGGCCAGTGGAATCCTACTATTCCTCATTTGCTAGGGCTATATTTGTATTTAAGTGAGTTTAAACAGGGGAGTGGCAAGGGGTGTTTCATAGCCTTGTTGGCAATTAGGGTTTATAGCCAAATTATCCCCTGAATTACATTAGCTGAAATCAATGTATTCTACTGGATGAACAGACTGTTCTGTGAAACCTTGGCAGATAAAGCATTAATAAGTGTCAGAGCTGACTTGGTCAATCGAATGATTTGCTGACGCTTCTTTTTACCACAAGCCTGCACTTACAAGTCCAGTGCCAAAGGTTCAGTATATAAAGCTGAAGACAGCAAATAGATGGTCTCTTTTTGAGCAGGGTTCTGTCAAGCTGCCTGTCTCACTGCTCCTCACTGGCAGCACTTGCAGTCAGGAAATCTAGAACATGGTAAAGCTGCAGCTTCCCAATCCTGGCCTGGAGGACAGGATCCCTTCCCATGCGGAACTTGAGGTCCTGGAGAAAGAAGAGGCAGGATCCAGACCAAAATGGGACAACAAGGCTCAGTACATGCTGACATGTGTAGGGTTTTGTGTGGGCTTGGGAAATGTCTGGAGGTTCCCGTATCTCTGTCAGAGCCATGGAGGAGGTATGTCTTTAATACATCTTAAGTAACTTTGGCTATAAACATGGTTTAATCTCTCTAAACAAATAATGGAATATGTTTGGAACTGTCCAGGACCTGTGAGAACAGTGATGTTCTCTCTAGAAGACTGTTTAACAGAAAGGTAATTTCACAGATCATGAACACCCACTGAAGTCACATTAGTGATGGAGAAAAGGAAAGCTCTGTTTTTATTTCAGGACACAGGAGTGAACAAATTAATCTTCCACTGTCATGTACATAGTTTATTTTCTCAATCTAAACCCAATGTTGCTTTACCTACATACATATATATAGTGTGTATTTAAAATGTTAATAAACTGCTTGGGGCTATGATTCTGATCATGATCCCAAATGATCTTTTTATAATAGTTTTTCCATTGGGTTTGGACTGATCCGTGTATCACCTGTGGAGTCAGTGTTTGTGTAATTTGTGCTGGGATGAATTTGTGCAGCGTGAATGAAGTTAACATTAAGAATATTTTTTTAGCAGTTGGTATTATTAAGTCATTTAAAATCCAAGTTTCTTACTGTATAATTTACTGGGACTCCTTAGGGTTTAGGTAAGGACTGAATGACCATGTTAAAAATTCTGTTCTATTTTGCTGTTTGTTTTGAAAGGTATTTTTGAGCTGAACCATTGCTTAAATATTGTACAGCAACATAGATTTTTCATTTTCCTACAGACTTTTCTGTCTGCTATGTGGTTATTGTCAGTATTTTACTCTGGGATTTGTATAAAATACATTTGTTCCTTTGTAATATTTGGTCATGAAAGAAAAATTTTGACTTAAGGAACAGTATTTCAAAGTAAATTTTTTTTTATAAGTACATGGTGAGATGTATAAAAATTGCTCTCCTAGTTAGAATAGGGACAAATGAGGGCTCTGTGGGGAGTTGCTCACACAGACTCAGGGACATGGAACAACAGGTGGCTCAGTTGCAAGAAGAGATGCTTTTATCATTAAGATGTCTCTAACATGAGCTAAAGTTTAGAGTTTGCAGTGCAAACTGGAGGCCATTTGCAGCAGAGTCAGCTCTTGTAGCAAAAAACTTTCAGCACACACACAATCAGAAGCCTTTTTCTATATTTGACAATTTTGATTTGAATAAAAGTGGATGTATATCTCCAAAACTGATGGCACTTATTGGCTTCTCAGGTTCTTAGAAAGTGGACATGCCCTGTTTTCCGGGGTGGATTTATAGGCACTTCCCTATAAAGTGCCTGCTTTTTGTCTTTCTTTCCCTTGTGTTCTAATAGTGTCAAATGCATCTGAAAAGCAAGCAGTCAACAAGTGCAAAGAATTTGGTATGTTCTTGGTATGTAATTTGTGGTTTTCTGACTGATGTCAGTGAAGATTTGTGTATGACTCTATACTCTTGTATACCTGTCAGTCCTCTGGCAGCAATTATTTTTCTTTCTCATCATCCTGTAACTTGTCCTGTCTCAGGAAACACTGTCAGGAACACTGACAATAGTTGGCCCTGGCTTCTTTTTTCCTTGGGACTCCCACTCAAATTTTAGGCAGTACTGGAAAGGGAACGCATAGAAAAGGAATGATAAGCTAATACACAGGTATGTGTCCTTCTACCTAGACTTGCTATTTTCTCTTGTAATTCTTCTGCACAGCACCAAATGCTGTGGCTCACATCAATAAACACAAGTAATCAGCAAAACCTTCTTAGAAAGAACTCCCTAATTTCATCACATGTAAGGATGGAGAGCTATTGTGCAATCCCTCCTCCTCCTTCTCTGCTGTACAGTGCACTTCAGCCTCTTGTGGCAGGTCTAAATCCAACTCCTGCCACCATTTCTGCCAACTGTCCTCTTCCCAATACAGTTTCTGTTCTCAAACTTCTCCCTTAAATCTGAAAAAAAAAAAAGAAAGAAAGACTCCCTGCTCTTTGTATGGATGCCTTTGAATTTGAACATGTGATTTTTTTGTATTGTAAAAAGAGACCTTGAAATTCTTATTTCTAAAGATATTTTGGTGCTGAGAGAATTTCTGCCTCATGAGATTTTCTGGCTCCTGCACCTCTAATTCCCATTCAGCCGTGTTTGCAAGCACCCAATAGAGGCAGCATTGCAACATCTTGGATTGCAGCTGTCAGGTTGCTGAAGGAAATTCCCTGACAACATAGAACCAGTCCAGAGCAGGATGCTTGTGTTAGTCCTTGTGTGTGACATCCTACCTATTTTGTGCTCCCTCTGTCCAGTTTACCCTACATCCAGTTGGAAATGTGTATTTACTAGGTATTTTGGGCAAGTTTTGCCTTAGTCTTTGCCCCTTAACATGGTGGCCAAGCTGATTCATTCATCTTTGCACTTATGTGGTCCACCCAGGGGCACGGATGTGCCTGTATATCAGAGTAGGATAAAACTGCAACATTGTGCACCCTTTTTCCAAATTATGCACTAGAAAGCAAGCATGAGTTCGCTGAGGAAACTCCATTCTTCCCCAGTTATTCCAGTGCCTTTACCCTGGCTGGTGTGTGTCCTCATACTCTGTGTCTTCAAGATATGTCTTCACTGAATCCTGGGTGCAGAGCAGCAGGAATCCCTGCTCCTGCTCTCCCACTGGAAACAGGGATTATGTTCCTCCTTGGATTGTTTCTGGAGTGATTGTTTTGGAGTCCTAAAGCTCACACTGGATATGATGATGGATTATGGTTGTGCATTAAGAGATTTTAAAAAAACAACCAACCAGCTATTTTCTGTGCAGAAAATATCTGCAGTGGTTGTGAAAAAGTCCTGTGTGACCACATATCAGATATTGGTATGTGCAGATTCAAGGTTACACAGACTGCCTCCTGTAAATTGTTTCTAATTTCTAAGGTTTGGCTTTGCTATCTTAACTTCTTTCTTTTTGAATATGAGTTATATGGATGAGTGTTTGGTTCATTGTGGTGGGTGAGGTCTGGTAGCAATGGTGTGGAGAGTATTTCATCCAAGGACACTCCTGAATGAGGCTGGATATCCACCTACTTTGTGAACCAGCACCTGCACATTTTGCATCCCTTATGAAACATAAATGGACAGTGAAGTATAAAATTTACCCTTGTGTGGTACTTGGACTTCAAAAATAGGAGATTTTTTTCTCTGCAAATTGTCTGCTGTGAAGGTAGTTAGGAACACTGAGTTTATACGTAAGATTTATTTTCAGGTGTTGAAGTTAAATCTGGAATTATTTAAGAGCTGCTTCTTCCTAAGCAGAACACTATGACAGTGTTTTAACACTGAGATATCCAAAAATAAATTGGTGGTTATATAATTTACTTACTTTTGTTGTCATAGATTATGAGTTTATATTTTTAAAAATGGAATATTTACCCCAGTGAAATTTAGTACAGCAAAGCACATTTTATCCTTTAATGTCTTTAAAGTTCTCAAATCCATCATTACCAAAGGCGAAATAGAGTTCAATATGCACACAATGTAAAAGGTGTGGTGTTTGCCTCAATGATTTCACCAGCTTAATGAGATTGAAATTTCCCTTCATTTGATAGCTGTCTCTGACATTGCTCATAGCTTTTGTTTAATCTTTATTGAGCAACATGTCATTTAATCAACTGTTATACATTTTCATTTTATCCCTGATGACCATTATAGAAAAGAGGATGCATATTTAATGTTTAAACCATTGATTTTTTAAAAAGTCTCTAACTCTACAACTCTCATAGGGAAAACTTGCCTCTGCATGAGGGAGAACCTTTTTATCTCTGTGCATGTCCCACTGAAAGAAGGGACAGTAATGACATCAGCAATTCCTCACTTAGAAGATGGTGAAATAACATGTTGCTACAATTAAGGTCTAAGAATTTGTTAGTATAGTAAAACATCTCCATCTGAAGTCTGCCTGCCCTCCCTTTGTGAGGAACTATGTGCAAGCAAAAATTATTTTTTCCAATTTGACATAAGAAGCTCTTAAATTAGAGAGCGAGTAACAGCTATACAGATATTCAAACCCAATATTATTTGTTTTGAAATACACTATTGAAACAGGATGAGAATCTAATACCTGTTGTAAGGTTTTCAGACTGGCATATCCATCATTGTTTGTGTTATTTAAACAGTCTCTATTTTCAGATCATTGGTTCATTTGGTAGGATAAAAAATTGTTGCAGCTGAAAAAGTATTGGTTTATTTTTTGTGTCCCATGTGAAACTTGCAGTGTGGTGAACACTGTGGTCAGTGATTGGACTCCATGTTCTTAGAGGTCTTTTCCAATCATAACGACTCTATGATTCTATATAGCAGCTTTGCCAAGTCAAATTATTGTTTCTCCTTCTTTCAGAAAGGTTGGGGAGAAATTGAGAGAAAGAGAAAATTCAGCAGAGATGGATTTCTGAGCTGGCTGCTAGAATTGAACCCTAGAAACCAAAGAACCCAAGAAAGAGAAAAGAAGTGTCATATATAATTGAGAGCTGTAATTTTATTTCTCTTGAAATTATAACAATAGTCCTACAGCTAAATATTGATTGTTTCAAATATATAAAATTCTGTTCAAAATGTTGAGTCCTTTGTGGCATGTGCCACACATCAGGATGAATAACTTATCACTGAAAAGTGATTAGTGCTCCAGAAAAGATATATTTTATTGGAGCCGATTGCCAAAGGTGGCTGTATAAACATGATGTTCTCAGATATTTATAAAGCATGTCATTTCACCACACCCAAAAAAAACCTTCTTGCAGAAAAATTAACCCTTTTTAAAATCAGTGTGGTTCATCTTGCTTGCATTGAAAACTAGCAACTATTGTAAAAATGTAGGCTGACAGACTGAAAACGTTTCAGAGGAAAGCCAGAAGAGAAGCTGACTTGGGATGTACTTTTTATTAATCAAAGACTGAAGGACTGGTTATGATTTGTTGTTTGTAGAGATGTTTGTTAAACTTCCAACTCTTCCTTCTGTGTCAGTCTATGCCTTCAGGAAAAGGATTATGTGGACATCATCTACAAGAAGAAGAGTAGTATCTCATTTGTTTTCTTCCTCACTTCTCACATCTCAGCTATATCCCCCTTCTCAGGAGACCATTCAGTCCTTGCAAGAACAGCCTTGCATTAGTGAGGAGCAGCTGTGTGATATCTCCAGGAGCCTCGGGCTGGTGCTGCCTCTCTTTGGAGAAAATTGGCTATTTTGTAATGCCAGAAAAGAGTGAACTACGATGGTCTACCCTGGTTTTGAGGAAACTGAACTCCCCTAGTTGCAAATTCAAATTTAGCATTGTGGTCTTAGTTGAGATATTGTTCAAATGGTGTCAGTGCTAAAGTAGTCAGTTCCTGACTTGTGTCCTTCTGATTGTGTATTTTCATATCACAAACCTGCGAAACATATAGGGCATATTCCAATTTTTAAGGACCTAGGATCTCTTCCAAATCAAGGTTCTTTCCTCTATTTACCACCACTGCAGAGACTTCTACAAATTTACTGACTGCAGGAGCTACTCCTTTTGGATGTATCAGGGCAGCCCTCTCTCCATGCTTTGTTGACTGGCAACTGAAAGGCATCTAAGCCAGAAATGGCAATGAACTCCTCATCCACCTGTGCCTGGCATCATTGTTGACAGTGCAAAGGTTTTGCCCATGTTGGCAGGGGACTCACTGAAACTGTGTCAGACTCAGTCACTGCAAGGAACTGACTGTCTGTCCTTTCAGTTTCCAAAGGCTTGTCCTATTTTGTCTTTATGGACTTCCTTAGCTCTGCTGGAGCAAGCACTGTGTGTACCTAAGAGCCCGTATTCATCTGATTAGACAGGCAGTGCATGCAAATTTGGCTTCAGACAGTTTGTTCTCTGCTGGCTCTCCACCTTCTTTCTGTGATTAACTCTTCTCCTAACTGTTTTGGTTTTGCTTTAATAGAAAACAAGATTTTTGCAGTGTATGCAGTGATGGTGCCCTCACTGCTGCATTCCATCCCCTTACATCCTGATGGCTTCTTTCCTGATGGGAGGGCCAGTGGGACAACCTACACTCCGAGTCACTGGCCTTTCCCAGAGTTACTTATCGGTGCTTGGAAGTGCAAGCAGCCATGAATATGTCCTGTGCTCCAACCCCAGATCAGGCTGGCACATTTTTCTCTCGTGTCACGCTCTGACCAGGAGCTCTCATGAGGATAAGATCAGAGAAGGACACAATCATTGCCATTGATAGCAGTTTTAAATTCCAGAGTGCTCTTTCTGTTTCAAGCCCAAGACAACTCATAAGAGTCTGAAACCTGACCCTGCAGAGTTTGTATGGATGGCTCATCTGGATCTTTTCTCATTACCTGGTCTCTGCTATACCACACTCTCAATTCGCTCTGGTAAAGCCAGCAATGGTAACAGTTAAGTCCAGAAGATGGGTCTGTAAAGCTGACTGATCTAAACACTCATTTGCCCTGAGGATAAATCCTTGTCATCCTTTGAAACTCAGCTTGCAGTGATTATAGATCATGCCTTGAACCTTATGCATGGACTGGAAGTTAGCTCAGCTAAGATGCTCCTAATGGAGATGCATCACCTTTTTTTGTCAGGTGGCAGTAAAATAGCTTGAGGACTTGATTAGAAATTATCTCCCTGGTCAAAGATCTTATTGAATAAGGAAATGTACAGCCTTTATAGTCTTTTCTAGCTATGACAAGTTCCTTATCAGGTTCCTTGTCATATCTGTCCAAGAAAAATATTTTTGGATAGCTATCATCAGTATCAGCAGAAGGGGGGAAGATCAGGCTGTTTCCTATGCAGCTTTAAAAAGCATCCAAAAGTAGCCTGAACCTTTTGCTTTCAGCAGACAGCCGGCAGACTGATATTCTGATTTAGGCTCCGTTTTTTGTCACTGATCTCAAGTGCACAGTTCACCTCCACTCACACAGTTCTAGCAGTCTGGGCTCACGTGGCTTTCCCTCCAAGACAGGGAGATTCAGCAGCAGCACAGTCCCAACACCACAGATTTCTCTGTCAACAGCACGGTGTGTAAAATGTGCTGCAGGACTCTCAGAGTTGAATCACCAATGGTGAACATGGCAAGGGTGCTCTAAAAGTATCCTCCAGATGCTTTTAAATGTACTTTTATTAAGATGCTGTAGAAGAAGTCTTGAAGAATAACATGTCTATGACAGAGCAGTCAAAGAAAGGGGTTCCGTGATTGTCCTTGCACAGACACAAAAAGAGGAAAGAAAAGAATTTTAAAAGGTGTGCTCTGTGCTCATAGTTCCACAGCTTTCTTGACAGCTTGGAATCCCCAGGAACTAAATTTCAGTTTCTGGAATGGTTGTCATCCTTCAGATTTCCTCTTTCACTTGCTATCTGATTTTCATTGCACGCACAAGGATAAAGTCAGTAAATACCTTCACATTCTGATCCACATTCTTTTTATTGCTTTCAGATTACTTGCTCCTACTTAGATTAGGAAGGTAAAGACATTTTGTAATGACAGATAATCATAATTCTAATGTGTAGCAATATTCAAGCATTTGACTCTGCACTTTCATAGTCCAGTGTGGTGTTCTATGCTACCTCCCATATCCAAGGTACAGCTTGTTCAGGAAAAAGTTGTGTAAGAATACTTGTCCTATGCTAACCAACTTTATCATTATTAACAGGGTTTGAACCCTGTACTTCAAATGTCTTTTAATCAAATATAAATGTTGTTGAACACGGATGCCAAGAATTTATTGTTGTTTTAGGCAAAGAGCCCCAGGCTCCAGCCTAATATTTAAAGGTACTGTGCTTAGTTTGTTCACTTATTTCATATACTTTGCATTAGTCATAGCCATAAAACCATAACCTTTTGCATAAAAAAAAAAAAAAAAAGGAAGTCACTCCAGGAGAGTAGCTACCATTCCTCCATTTGCAATACAAAGGTGTTTTTTTCAAAGTTCAACCTGGAAAGTGCTCCATTTCTGTTTATGTGTGTCACGGGAAAAATAAGAATTCCTTCCTGAAACCATGTATGTAATTGAGTGCCCAGCCTGGGCAATCAGGAAAAGAATTGCTCAGAAAACAGGGAAGGGTTTCCACAAAGATGCTCATGGGTTGCTTATTATATCAGCATCTCACAAACCTAATGTTTTTGTTTTGTTTTAGTACTTCACTGATCGGAATCGTTATTTTTCTTATCCATTCCAGGAGCCTTCATGATCCCTTTCCTGATTTTGCTAGTCCTGGAGGGTATTCCCCTGCTTCATCTTGAGTTTGCCATTGGTCAAAGGCTGAGGAAAGGCAGCGTGGGAGTATGGAGCTCTATCCACCCTACTCTGAAAGGAGTTGGTAAGTCAAAAAGCCACCTGAGAAAGCACAAGTCTCTGAACTGACAATCTAAAGAACAAATCTTCTGGGTTTTATTCTGGTGTGTCATAAGAGAATTTGGGATTTATTACATTTCACTTCTTCTTAACTCTCCATTGAAAGGTCGAACTAATCATGATAAAGCACAATGACAATTTTTTATTCTCATTCCCAAGTACCATGTGCCCTGTTAAAATCTTTCTCTAACCTGAGGCCAATTTCAGGCCTCAGTGATATTTTCTGTGTTATCCATACTGGCTGGCTTTACCATTAGGATGAATCTTTTTACGTGTGCCAAAAATTATTCTGTAACTGTTCTGTGGCTAAATATTAGATGAATCATTTTTTGATAGACCTCAGCTCTGCCTAATTTTACTTTTTGGCATCTGAGAGTTACCATTCCAAAAGCCACAGAAACAGCACTATGCAGAAAATACTTCTTCACCTCTGTACCAGACACCTGAGTGTTCAAACACTTGGTTTGAAAAGGTAGTAAAAACAGCATTATGCGCACAACATGAGAGTCTCCACAGCTGCCTCATTACACAGGAAACACAGGAGGTGCCTCTGAACATCAGGTGAGGGTGAGCAGGTCTTGGCACAGGCTGCCCAGGGAGGCTGTGGAGTCTCCAGCCTCAGAGATATTCAAAGTCTGCCTGGGCATGGCCCTGGGTAACCAACTCTGGGTGGCCAGGCTTGGACAGGGGATTGGATCAGATGATCTTCAGAGATCCCTTCCAACTTTAACCACACACTTGAAAGGGAAGAAGCAGGACTGTTTTGGCATCCACTGCATTTGTAAATCAGTTACAAAAGATAATTGTTCATTGCATCTGGAATTGTTCAAGATTCTTTAGAACCTAAGAGCCCTCAGGAGCTAATGATTAGCATTTACTGTCTGCCAGAGAAGTCATCAGAGGTTGATTACTTGGGGACAGGCAGAGCAGGACAAATACCAGCATGAATTCTGTACCTGGTCACAGACTGTGGCCTCCTGGCAGCCATCCATCCTATACAACACCAGCTCTGCTGACCTTTGCAGGGACAGTGGAAGAAGGAGATATCTCAGTTTCATTTAATCAAAATTCCAAGTCAGCTGAGTTTTACATGTGCCCAGCATCCCAAACTCCTTAGGTGCCATCTGGCAAGGCTGGGAATTGGATTGTGAGGTGTCTGTAGGGAGTAATTCCTCTCATAAAGTTGGCTCCTAAGTGGGCTCAGCTTTTGTCTCAGAGAGGTTTTAGGATGTAACTCTACTTATGACTTACCTGTCCAACCTTTAGAAAATAAATTCACAGCAATAAACCAACATCCAAAAGTAGCAGTGGAGAAAGGAAAGGTTGAGTTTGATACCATGTGCTTTGATATATCTTGAAGACATGAGTGTTGAAATTTACACTGTGTTCTGATGGTTGTTTTTTTTTTTTTTTCCAGGCATAGCATCAATGTTTGTATCTTTCCTGGTGGGCTTATATTATAATAATATTATTGCCTGGGTGATGTGGTATTTCTTCAACTCCTTCCAAGAGCCCCTGCCTTGGAGTAACTGTCCTCTCAATGAAAACAGAACAGGTATATTTTATAAAATACTGTATTTTGTTGCACAGCACAGATTTCTGTCTCCAACAGTTACCCCAAATGAGTCTTTCTGTGAAATAGCAGTAAGGCATGGCATTTCTATCAGGCACATTGCACTATTTGATACTTGTATTTTGTACAGATTCACATGATACAGAATGTGGCCAGCAGTTAATCTTTGAGGCAACTTTTGGCTTATTATATGAAACCTCATGGTAGATTTTGACAGATGTGTTTGTATACAGAACATTCACTAAGTGCAGATCTAGAATAAACGTTAACATTTTCCAGATTTAGGGACTGTGTTTCATCCAACCCTTCACCAACAGCCCTCCATCAGCACATTGAAAAGGAAAAAAAATACACGACCCATTTGAAACCCCTGTATGTCTCAGTATGACAAGTCTACAGCTCCTTGGAGACCACTTGGTGACAGCAGCTTTGTTTTCCATAGTCAGCCCTGCCTGACACTGCAGGAAGCAGGTTTCCTCCTGGGTTTGTGAATAGCTGTTCTGCTCCTCTGCTCCAGAATAAGCACGGAAAGCCTCATTCAAAGGCAGGCCAGGGCAGAATCTTGCACAGTGCAGGGAGCTGAGAATTCACCCTCAGCTGTCAAGACCTTGAACAATGCCCCACAAAGCAAAGACAAAATATTGCTGAAGGAGGTGTGGGAGAGGAAGAGCCACTATATTGCTGTTAAACAGCAGTCTTTTCATCTCTCATTTTGCCATGAAAATAGCCTCCAAAAATCTGAAAATTTGCCAACAACAAGTCCATTGGCATTAAGTGGAACAATTTAAAACACTGATGTTTATTATTTTTTTCCCAAGTAAATAAAAGACATACATGACAACCATTTTGTGGTTACAGATTATGTGGAAGAATGTGCCAAGAGCTCTCCTGTAGATTACTTCTGGTACAGAGAAACACTGAACATCTCTAGTTCCATTGAAGATTCTGGCAGCATCCAGTGGTGGCTTTTGCTGTGTTTAACATGTGCATGGGGTGTGCTCTATGTGTGCACCATCAGAGGCATTGAAACAACAGGAAAGGTACTCTATCTTGGGGGGATTTTTTGTGAGATTATATTAATCATGCTGTTGTGATCCCTTATTTATGCAGAATTGATAATGCTGTCTGGTTTTTGAGTGAAAGCATGCCCAAAATTTTGTGTCATCACAGAACTGCTTTTTGAAGAATGAAGGTGAATGAAATGGAATCTGACTTGATTTGATTTATGTGGAGATTTTTGTGAGCAATTTTTTGTGAGTCTTCCTTGTCCTTACAGGGCCTAGTAACATATTTTTAGGTATTATCAACTTACCACTAATATCAACCTTTAAGGCAGGATTGAGGGACTCTCTTTTTATTACAGCCATACTTTTCAAAACATACCTATACAGATTCATTTGGGTTGGTGCAAGTCCTAAATATTATGTCTATGAAAGAGTGACCAAGGTTCTTCTGCCCAGCCAAGCCCTGAGAGTCCATCCTTACATCAGTCTGATCTGAGGGTGTAGTTTATTTTTGATGCTGCTTTTCAATGATCTGAGTTGAATTTCAACAATGACGATTTCTCTTAAATAGACCACTATTGCTAAAAAAATGTTTATTATCAAAATGTACCACACATACTATTTCATTGAACACTTATTACTGTATATGCTAATTGTGACTTGCCTGAAACTTGCCATTATTGTTAGTCACTACACCTTGATTATTTCCTTCTTCACTTCACCTTTTTTTCTTTTACCAAGTGGTTTTTTTTTTCCTATTTGAGTGGTTTATTTGCTTTTTTTTTTTTGTGCAGGCTGTGTATGTGACATCAACTCTCCCCTACGTGGTGCTTACCATTTTCCTGATCCGTGGCTTGACGCTGAAAGGATCAACCAATGGAATTGTGTATCTCTTCACCCCTAATGTAAGTCACAGCTCAGTGAAACATGGTGTGCTTCTCTCTGTGATTAGCAACTGATTGAAAATTAGTGCTCCCCGCTGGTGCTTTTCTAACTGTCCCTCAGACACCTTAAAAGTCCTGATTCTGTGAGACGCATCCTTTGCATTGGCTATAACAAGTGTACACATACATAAATATTTTCTCTCTCTCTCCATCCTCCATCAAAATCCTTTCTAATGAATTGAATGATCATCAAAGAGCAGTGGGGTTGCCATTTATTTGGATTGATTAATTTTCCTGTATTATACCCAAGAATCAGCCTAAATTTAAAGCATAAATCATGCATTTGGGAGTAGAACCCATATAATTGCTATAAGAACTAAAAACCTAAGAGAATGGTTTAATTATACAACAGTGTTTAAACAAAATTAAAACAAGGATCATTTTCCATGAGCAGATTTCTGAATGATCACTATTAATGCTAAGTAATAAATAACTTTTCTGAAAACAGGCATGGCAGCTGTCTGCTATGCAAAGCATTTTTAAAATTAATTTTCAAAATACTTATATAAAACCTTCCAATGGGGTTTCTTTTAGGAAAAAAAAGTAAGTTTGACAAAAATATCCACCGATTAGTTGAAATTCTTCAAGAACAGAGAGTTTTGTATGGTTAATGTTCTTGTTTTAATTGTTATTTTGAATCCCTCATGCTCAGTTTAAATAGCAATGTTGGATGTGTTTAAAGCTGTGTGTCTGATGCCTCAGGTTACTGAGCTGGCCAACCCGGTGACGTGGCTGGATGCTGGAGCTCAGGTGTTTTACTCCTTCTCCTTAGCCTTTGGAGGCCTCATTTCATTCTCCAGTTACAACTCTGTTCAGTAAGTAGCCAGTCAACCCCCAAATTTCATATGAATATTTCATTCTTTCAAATGAAACATCTCTATTTTGCCCTATTATTGTGCTACTTGGGACTGGGACAGCTTCTCCTCAGACATGTAAGTTGCATCTCCTGTGACTGCTCCCAGCTCTCTCAAAACAAGACTTCAGGTGTCTTTTCTGGCTGAATTCCTAGAGAAAGATGTGGTGGTGCAGGATGGGAAGAAGGGGATTGGCTGCTCACCACCAGCTGATGATCAGGAATTTCCTCTCCAGGAGTGCTCAGTCCATGGTGATGCCCTTGGTCTCAGTGCTGGCAGAGCAGGGTGGCAGAGCACACATTTCAAATCAATTCACAGTTAAAACTTTAGCTTTGAGATGAGGTGATATATCTAATTCTGGAATTTAAAATCAATTCATTTATATGTGTACTATGTGGCCAGGGAGTGAGAAATCCCATCACCCTGAGACTGACCCAGCCTGCAAATTACGATGCAGTGCTATATTCTACATTCTCACTCAAAAAATATTGGAGCAACCACCAATGCCTCTTGGTGTCTGCCATCCCTTCAGCACTCTTGAAAGGAAAACCATGTGGCATACGCTAAACCTAGCATTTTTTATAAACATGTCTGAATTAAGTTTTGGATATGTGGTTTGGTCGTGCATTCAGAAATCTGTGTTTCAGTATTGCCTTGGGTTCAATTACAGCACACCAGCATTTCAGTCACTGAGGGAGTTCCTCGCCATCACTCTTAATTTCAGGTGTTTTTTAAAAGATCACCTGGAATTTTTGGTGCCTGCAAGTCCCATTGTGAGGTGACAAGCCCTGCATCAGGTCCAAGTCAATGTCCCACAGTCATGGGCTCAGAACTGAGAGCACCCACCAAGAAAAGGAGCAGTGTCCTCTGGGTTTTCCAACACACAGGGCGGTGGCATCAGGCCATGTTCATTCAATGCTCAATGATCCATAACCTAAGGAGGAAACCGAAGAAAGTAATTAAACTCCCAAGGAATAGAAGTTAAAAATCCCCATGCAAATTCCACAGTGTTACACTGTGGTATTGGGCCACCTGCAATCCAGCACCAGCTGGACCAGGCGTCACTGATTCTGCCCCTGGATGGTTTGGGAGTACATAAACATCAGAAAATACGATAAGGTTTCAATGCCATCAAGGATTTACTAATTCATAATGAGAAGGAGTTTAAGCATCTTACTTTCTATAAAAGGGAGAAATGTTTTTCAAGCCAGTCATTGAGAATCTCATGTTACATTGCAAAAACTGACACAAGACTGCAGCAAGGAATTTCCATTCAATGCCCTACATCCAGCAGAAACCTATTTGTAATGCTATAAATGGGGAAAGAAGACAGTATAATACGTCTTGGTTGGACAGACTTGTCTGTCCTCTTGAACATGTTCAGAAAATTAAATATGACAACATCAAGTTTATCTCAATACCCCTCTCTTGCCCAGGAGAAATAAGATATCTAACATTTTACTGCCTTGTCATAAAACCACTAACTAGTTTAATATTGATATTTTATCTTGTCCCTCAGATGAAAGTCTGTTTCTAGCTCTGCAAATTTTTTGTGTTAGCACAGGCACACTGGCAAGAAGTGCCTACAGCAGAGAAGTTCCCACAAAGGGCTTTTCTGTCCCATCATACCAGCAAAATGCTCCATTGTTCTTCCAAAACTTGAGAACATTTTGAGCCATCTTTTGTTCAACAGTCATACAGAACTGTTCCCAAGGACTCTTGGCTAATGCAATTTCACCATACTTAAGTGCTATGAAAAGTGAACTTCTGCTCACTTTTCCTGAGTATCTGAATTCAAGCCCAGATCTTTTACCTTGCAGCACAATACAGCCCATGGCAATGTGTGTCTGCACACATCCATGACAAGCTGAAAAGAAGGAGATACAACTCTTTTCCACCTCATACTTTAGTTCCCATGAGCCAAACATGAAAGCAGCTCAGGCAGTTATTCCTTATGAACAGGATTTTACGGAGAAAAAACCACTGCAAGAAACCAAAACCATACTTTTAAATCGCTTAAGGCACCAAGTTTTAATTTACTAAATCTAACAGCACTACTTGTGTGCTTTTAGAGGGTACTCTGATGTACCTATGCATCCTAGACTACTTTTTCTTAGTCTTGGTAGCCAGTTTTACAATTTATTTTGGGAATGTTTTTGACATCCATTGTTTCTTCTCTTTGAATTGCAGCAACAACTGTGAGAAAGATGCTGTGATCGTTTCAGTGATCAATGGTTTCACATCCATCTATGCTGCAACTGTCATATACTCCATCATTGGATTCAGAGCCACAGCAAGATATGATGACTGTTTTGACAAGTGAGTTATTGGGAAAAAGAAACCCACAAAACATTCAGGTGTTTGTTTGGCTGAGGTAGCTCTGTTAGCCTGCTGATAATGGATTTGTCATTTCTGAATAATTGTAGCTCTTGATCCACACGGCATCAGAACTACTCATTGCTTATAAAAATATGGAATCTTGTGGGAAAAATCCCATAGAAAGTTGTAATTGTTCAAGTCACCTTATTTCCTACATAAGTGTTGCATAAGCAACTATATTTTACATTATTCTCCATACAGACATATGGCATGAATGTAATATTCCCTGGTTCCTGTGTTACCTCTGTGTTTAGCACCTGAAGAGCTTAAATGCTTAGGTCTCATCAGAGATTCCTCATTTTACTAGGGTAGTCAGACAGTGTGGTTTCCAGTCTAGTTCCTCCACATTCAACTGTGAAACTCCATGATTCACAGCTGCAGACAACTTGGACATTCCCATAAGGCACCCAGTCTGGGGACTGGTGTTCAGTCTGCAATGCTAAGACAGGCACCTAATTCCTGCACAGTTTCCTGGAGTGTCCATCCATTTAGCATCATCTGTGCCATGAAACACAGTGTTATATTCACCATGAAAGAAGAGAGAATTGCACATGCACATCTGCTGGACTTTCCAGTGTCAAATCTGATCTTGATATTGTACTCTTAATAACTTGCTTGATGATGCAAAAGAATCCTGATGATGCTTACAAATTAATAATTTCATTTTACTTACATTTCACTTTTTCAGAAATATTCTTACTCTGATGAATGCATTTGATTTGCCAGAAGGTAATGTAACCCAAGAAAACTTTGAACAAATCCAGCAGCTGTGCAACATGACTGATCCAGCAACTTTTGCAACCCTCAAGTTTGAAACCTGTGATCTGGAAACTTTCCTGAATGATGTAAGTTTATCACCCTAACACATATTGATACCTTAAATATAGTAGGAATGCATAGCAATTATTTAATTGCCAATTCTAGTGACTACCAATGTAAATTTAAGTGCCATAGGATGTTAATGATCCTAAATCTTCCACAGGGAGCAGAAGGAACCGGTCTAGCCTTTATTGTCTTCACTGAAGCTATCACCAAAATGCCTGTCTCACCTTTGTGGTCCATTCTCTTCTTCATCATGCTCTTCTGCTTGGGTCTGTCATCTATGTTTGGAAATATGGAAGGTGTGCTTGTACCTTTACAAGATCTCAAGATTATACCTTCCAGAGTGCCCAAGGAACTTATCACAGGTAAGTGCTTTCTTAGAGACCAGAGACCTCCCTCCCTCCCAGAGAACAGCTTGTGTGCTGAAAAAGCAGCACACCCCACTTCTACCTTCTGATCTGGAATGGTCTTAAGACTCCCAGATAACCTACCAAAGGTTTTCTCATGTTTCCCAATGGGGCAGCTCCTGAGAGGTTCCTTCTGAGCCTGCAGACAGCTGATCACCCCTAGGTTTGCTCACCAGCCTGCTCATGATGACCACTGTCTCCTCCACTGGGAAGTTGGAGGACCTGAGTGATTCATCCAAGCAGGATTTCTCTCAGAGCAGCACTGTCCCATCAGCTATGAGGAACAGGACCTGTTTTCTCTCCTCAGCTTTCTCCCTTTCTCTTTGCAACGTTTTATTCCCACCTGAGTAAAGCTAGGAGAGTTTTATGCAAACAGAAGCCAGCCTCCCCAAAGTGCCATTAAAAAATAAAGTTGTGGCATTCAGGCTGCAAGAGTTAATTTTTAAGTTTTACAGCTACTGGGGAAATACTCTTCTATCTTGTTTCGCTTTTGCTTTCTTTGCCTAAGAGGGCCATTGTTTTGTTTTTTTCCCCACAGGTCTCGTTTGTTTGGTGTGTTATTTGATAGATTTCATTTTTGTGCTGAATTCTGGTAATTATTGGCTGACTCTGTTTGATGGTTTTTCTGGCTCCATTCCTCTGCTGATTATTGCATTTTGTGAGATGTTTGCAGTCGTCTACATTTATGGAATAGACAGGTATGAAATACACTTTAACCATTACTTGTTATCAATGGATAAAGTGATTATTGTTGTATAGCTACAATCTTGCAGCATCTCTGTGCATAGAATTTGTGTTAAAGAAACCAATGAAATGATGCAGCTGTAGTTTAGGGTTGCTTATATGTTTCCGGTTTCTCAAAGGGCTCTCAGCAAAAAGAAATAATGCTTGTTAAGAATTTCTGTATGAAAAATTTCCACTTTATTAATACATTATAATTAACAATATAATAAACAATGCCCTTTAACAACCAGTTCAAAGAAACACATCCCAAATATATTGCAAGAGACTATGAGGCACTAACAAGAGCCCTGGAGTGCGTTGAGTGCAAATAATTTATTTTTAAAGTAGGCATCAGAATGTAGCTATTTGCCACAGGAGCCACTATAGCCCATTTGCCTTTTAAAAATGGTGACATTCATAATAACTCTTCTTCAGGATAATTGCATTAAACATTTAATTAGCAGAAGCAAAGCACAAGCACACTGGCACTGAGCTGAAGGTTTAAAACAAAGGTATATCCCAGGAATGTTTACAGGGAGTGCTGAAGGTTTAAAACAAAGGTATATCCCAGGAATGTTTACAGAGAGTGCTGAAGGTTTAAAACAAAGGTATATCCCAGGAATGTTTACAGGGAGTGCTAAATGATACTGTCCAACACAGGGATCTCCAGGCAGGTTGCAGATATTAGTTTACAGCAGGTTGCAAATCCAAGGCTACTGAGATACGTTCTTAGCTGATAAATCCAGGACTTTATCAGTTGTAGCAGTGAGTAATTATCCTCTCAACTTTCTAGAGATGTTATAAATCAAGTTTCAACATCTTCCTGTTTATAATTGAAACATAAGAAATGTGAAATAAAGTACAGGGAATTCAATCACCCACAAGTTTTACTTGAACTTGTGCCAGATTCAGCTACTGTTCCTGGCCATGGGCTGAATGCCCTTGTGGCCTATTTCCCATACCTGTATACTATTCAAGGAATCATGAATCAGGTTAAATAAATTAGATGGTGTACCCTTGAGACAGAAGACTTATTTTAATTTGTTAAGGACAGAAAAGTCTATGTTGATCACTTTTCCTTCCCTTTATGGTCTCAGAACTCTTTACAAAGTAAATTAAAATTATTCCCAGGACATAAACAATATTGTATTGAGTCCATAAAGTGGGGACAATGTGCGTGTGTGTGTGTCTCATTCAGAAAAGAGCCTCATACCAAACTTTAATATTCCTGGCCAGTTCATACTGCTGCAGTCCTCATTGACAACAGAATTTACCAGAGCTGCCCAAAAGTGGTGTATCTGCTCCAGATGAGTTTCTGTGGCCTTTGTCTGAGAAAGGGTCATTGTCAAAAAGATGGCTCTGTTCCTTGAAGGAGAACATGTGTGTTATCCAGGTCACACATGAGCTACACCTGAGTATGTGCTGCAGTCAGGACGTGGGGATCCACATCATTTGAAGGCACCTGGATCTCAGAAGTTAGGGATGAAAAGACAAAATAAATTTACATAGCAATTGAGATTCAAGTGGATTCGGTGTGCTGTTCATAGTTGAAGGACCAGCTGAATACCCCCCTCAGGTTTATCCCCAAAGGATATGCAGGAAAGCCAGACTAAAATAGAACCCCCAAACTTCCAAACCAACTATTTTTTAAGAAATGTACGCACAAGGTGTTGCATTATATGGAGAGGCCATAAATTGGTTCAGGACTGATGCAGACAGTACCTCTCTCAATGCAGGACTTGTTTCTTCTTGTGGAAATATTTCTCCCCGTTGTTCCATGAATAATCCAAATAACACAATTATAGGTGCTCTTAATAATGTGTAAAGTTAAATGTTGTTTCATTATTCAGCCTGGGAAAAGTGGTAGACATCCAAATTAGGCAAACATTATATTATAGTCTAATTATTAAATTACTGCTATTTGCTTTTGTTCTTTTTAAATATTGTGTCATTCCCTTTAATTTATGTGTGCTGAGATCCTTAATGCACAATATATTTTGGGGAAAATCCATCTGCACTGACTCTTTCCTGTTGAAACTATTCCACGTATGCCTCACAGACATCTTCAAGATAGTATATTTCTAAAAATAATTTTCCTGATTTGACATGTGCTGTAATTTGAACTACTGAGGTCTAACTCCTGATTGTCAATTCTGGTCTCAAACTGACATTTGCAAATTCCTGGGAATCACAGCTAGGGGTAGTTTGGACTTCCCTGTTTATGAGCAGGCATTCTTTGATCCTGGCCAGCTTTTAAGGTCCTGAACTTCCTGTTTTTGTTTCTAGGTTTAACAAGGATATTGAGTTCATGATTGGACACAAGCCAAACATTTTCTGGCAGGTTACCTGGAGACTTATCAGTCCTCTCATCATGTTAGTTATCTTTTTCTTTTATTTTGTGGTGAAAGTCAACCAAGAACTGCTCTACAATGTTTGGAACCCTAGCTACGTAAGTGTGAAAAACAAAATATTTATTTATAATTATTTTAAGTATTCCTATTTAATATAAGAGTTGTTGTCAGTTATATTCATCTTTCATCTGAAACAGTTTTCTGGCAAACTTGCCACATGACATGGAAATGGGACTGCTTTCTTTTCTCCTCCTTTGCAACCTCACTTCCCTCTTAATAATCTTTCAGCCTTCCCACAAAAAGGCAGATTGTCCATAAGTCCTGGTGGTCTATCAGGCCCCCCATTCCCACATTCCCTTGTGCCAAGGAAGTGTCCCAGTCCCTCAGTCTCCCTTCCTGGCTCTTATTTCTCTCCTGTCATTTTCTTGACATCATTTTCAAGTAAAAATAAGTCCAAAACAGCTGGGGCTGGAAACCTTTGGGCTGAAAGCTGCTGTGGAATTGGCAAACTGTTGTGCCATTATGGCACACCATTATAGCCATTATGGCTAGCCAGTGTTCTAATTACGTTTTTGATCTGTTGAACTGTTGAATATGTGCATGTTCCCAGGGATTTGCTCCTCATGACTTTCTACAACTTGGTTGTTTGCTCTTTCAGGAGGAGTTCCCCAAAACAGAGGAGGTTCTATATCCCTCCTGGGTGTACGCTGTCATTGTAATCCTTGCTGGAGTGCCCAGTTTGGCCGGTCCCACCTTTGCCATCTACAAAGCCATCAGGAACTACTGTCAGAGAAAGAAAGATCGTGCTGGCCTTATTGCTACGTCTGAGACTTCCATTAATGGAAACATAAAGTATTCATCATAAACCATTTTTTTTTCAAATGTGGAAGGATGCTCTGTCAGTGAGAAAAGTAAAAAAGAATATTTTTTTTAAGTATACTGAGTTAATTTTATATTCATGAAAGGGAAATTGTGTTGTTTCCATGTCTGCTTAACAATGCAATGCACTGTGAAGCGTTGATGGCCTGGCTCCTGGAAGCAAAACAGTAACATTTGCAAGTGACTGGGACAGCAGGCCGAATCATTTGTCCTCTCTCTGGTTCTGAAGCCAGCTTGTTTGAAACTGGCTTCCATCCCCTCCACTTGGGGATGCACTGTGCATGAAATGCCAAAAGTGACTCTTCCATGTGTAATCATTCTGGTTGGGTGGCCAATATGAAAGGTAACTTCGTGCTGTCTTCTCTTGCACATTAAATTGTTTTTACTTTACGTGCCGCTGCGTTGCACGAAGCCACTAATATTATTTGTCTCATATAGAAGTTTAAAATATTTAATAAAAACGTTTCTAAGTATGAGAATGACAGCTTGATTCATTTAGAATTCTATATATTTTATAAATTGCCTTCCAAGCTCCTAGCAGATAGTGCTGCAATGGGGCAGCAGCAGTTCAAGAAACAGCAAAATCTGCCTTCTGTGGCACCCATGACCAAGGGGTGCCCCACTTTCCTGGGGGATCCATGCAGATGCTCTCCTCTGTTGCCATCAAGGCAGGTGGCTCTGGATCACACACATGTACTCAGACACACTCTTACCTTAAAACTATTTCAAAGCTCTAACTTCCATGTGACCCAGTGGATCTCAGTGGGAAGTCCCATTCCTCATGTGGCCACCAGAGAGGGAAAGGGGCACTGTTAGAGCATCCAGGTTGATCCTCTTCATCCAGCTGTCTGTGTACATGGACAACACACTTGTATCACCTTGCAGCAATTCCTTTGGATTTGGAAAGAGAATTAATCCAATTTACACCCTCATACTGATTGTAATCTAAATACTCTCTTAAAAGAAATAGGTGCACTGGAGTAAACAGGTTATATTTACTCTAATGTGTCTTCAGAGTAGTCTGTCTCTTCTAAATTGAGAGTAAAGTACCAGGCGTTGCATGTGTACTTCATGGAATCATAGAATCAATGGTTTGGGTTGGAAAAGGCCTTGAAGATTATCCAGTTTCATCCCTCCTGCCATGGGCAGGGACACCTTCCACTTGGCCAGGTTTCTCCAAGCCCCATCCAACCTGGACATGAAGACTTGCAGAGATGGGACATCCACAGCTTCTCTGAGCAACCCATTCGAGAGAATCTGAATGATTAAATTAACTTACACTCCAATATCAATTTTTAAAAATTACAGTAAAATAAGTAGCTATTTCAACTATTTGAAGATGTTGCTCTTTAATGGGAAGAACATTTTTTGTCTGATTTTTCTGCTGATAAAAAGCTCAGCCATCAAGGATGAGTAACCCCACGTGTGAAGTGGCTGGCTGCTGGTGCCAGGTGTGGAATTCAGGGTGCTCTGGAGGGGCCCAAACCCTACCCAAGGCATCTCCTGATCAGAAGAGCAGCAGGGGAAGGAGTGATGGTGGAGTGTGCTCTGGTACCACTGACATTGTGCAAGTGCTGGCAAACCACCTCATGTGTGCCCCGTGAGACAGCCCTGATAAGACTCTGGGAAGTTGAGTTGCTCCATCTGTGAGTCTGGATATTTGCAGAGCTGTAAGCAGATGAGCTGTGACAGCCCAGGGAGAGTCATGTAGCCTTGATCTGGAACTGCCTTCTGGTTGGATGATCTGCAGCCTGATCACATTTGTGTGCTTAGCTGCAGAGCAGGGATTTTATTTTGGGGAAAACAATTCACCTTCACTTAGAAACTCTTCCCATTTCGAGAGGGGAATCCAGGCATAAACTGTTGATTTACTGAAGCAAGCAAGCTGACTGGCAATTCTGTTTAGTGTGGAGTGAACTGATTTGGCATGCACAGCAGCAAAACCCTGGTATGACTGAAAGAAAACAAGAAAATATTCTCAGATACTTTCAATTGAAGGAAAGCATTCAGCTCTTGCATTCATCAGTAACCATTTAATGAATAATAAAAATAGTCACTGGGGATTCATTGACAGGTGGGAAGTGATTAACTTCTAGCTGCTATTGTGAAAATAGACCAAATTCTAACGTCTGAACATACAAGGTCTAATTTTTCTTGGCTTTTTTCTAATTGACTTTCTGCATTTGGAAAAGATGCCTTCATTTTTTTACTTCTATTAGAAACTAAGAAAGGAAATGCCAACATTTTATTCACAGATGTTTAGTAGTATTTTGCAATTTTAATTAGTCTGCTGCAGAGGTTTCTTTTTAATTATATTCAGTGTCACACTTCTCTGACAGAGTCTGAGAACATAAGGAGAACAGAAAATAAAAATCTGCTTGATCCTGAGTTACCCATTAACAACATATTCCCAAGTTGTCTAACTATAGAAGGAGCTGCAAAAAGGCAAGAGTGGTAACTCTCTATATAATAATAATTCCTGGTTTTGTCTTTAAACTGCAGCCTTGGCAATGACACAACCCTTTGCATCAGATAAAAGGAAAGCTCCACCTCTCTTCCAAGATCCTTCTGTCATCCTGCATAAAACCCATAGGAGAGACAGGCTCTGAAGCATCATCCCATTTTTAGGGAAAGGGGCTAGGGAGCCAAGGATATTTCATTAAAATGTCAAAAGATTTACCAGCAGCAGCTGAAATCCCTGGAGAAGATGGCAGGCCCCAGTGGGACAACAAGTTCCAGTACATCCTGAGCTGTATTGGATTCGCTGTTGGCCTGGGCAACGTGTGGCGGTTCCCGTACCTGTGTCAGATACACGGAGGCGGTAAGGTCGCAGCGGGGCTTGGCCAAAATGCTGAGCTGCAGTTCTCACTGTACTAACCTCTGATGGGCATGGAAATCACATTTGTACCAGTTACATCACCTTTTCAAAAACACTAATTCTCATTAACACTTTGCACCGGTTAATTAGCTTTTTTCTGTAGAAGTATGTTTAATTATAAAAATACTTTCGTTTAGGAAGACCAGACTGATGCTGACCACACTGATGATAGAACAAATCTATGTTAAAGTTTTTATACTGCTACTACAGTCCCAGTGGAAGCAGGAATCTGAACCTGCACCTGGCTACCTTAAGGAGAAGTCCTGGTGAGGACTGAGGGAACTGGCCCCTAGACAAATGGCCGCTGAACTTCCCTTTGGGATGGAGAGGTAGTCATTCCCCACCCTCCTCTGATGCTTTTAGCAGCTGCCTCATTATCTGGAATTGGCCCTGCACAAAACTAGATCGTGCTTTTGGTAGTCTGTGTGGCTGTTTAAAATGCTCAGCTGATGGAGCAGCAACAGTAGCCTGCCAGGTGTCATGGACAGCTGCCTAAGCCTGTGCTGGGGCACCAGTTCCACGAAGAATTGCTTTAGAAGCAGACAATTGGAAATACAAATGGATCTGAAAAGAGTACTTGGTAACTCATCATTTATAGAAGCTCTTGAAATCTGCTATGGTAAGCTGTCTAAAGAAGAGTGAGCAAATTGTTTCAGCCCATATATGTTATCTTTCAGTTAATTGGAGAAACCAAAAATTCACACCTGAAGAAACTGTCAAATGACAGAAAATATTATCACATCCAAGTTTGTTTTGCTAAGGTGTCTGTATTACTTGATGAACCACATATATTTCAATCACCAAGGAACAAGAATGGATGTTGTTTGTAATGGAAGGTGGTTCAGAGAGAAGTAGCCACTCAGGGACTCTGGTAAGTAGCTCAGTGAATGAGCTAGAGCAGGTTGTATCAAGAGAAAGAACCTTGTCAGATATAAGCAGAGCACTGGAAAGAGGGTAGAAATACTGCTGCCTATATAATACAACTTCTGAATCTCTGACTTGTTCTAAAAGTCCACTTTTCAAAGTCAACTTTAAAAATTAAACAAAAAGCAGAAAAGGCCCAGCAATTAATCAAGGGCTGGAAAACTTCTGGGACAAGAAACTTAAGAATTCAATCTATTTAGGTCATGAAGTTGAAAATTAAAGAGTATGTTTATCATAGTCCATAAACAAGAACATGGAAATTATTTTGTTGGCAAGTAGCTTTTTAAGGCTGAATATGCATCAGCTGAGGATTACATAAACAGAAATAAGACAAGAAGCAGTAGGTTAGATTCCTCCCAGGATACTTATGGTTTTCATTATTTATTTACAAAAGATGACACCCAGTGAAATTCCCTCAGAAAAGTGCCATCACTGAGTGGCTAGAAAGCCATGAGTACACACTGTTTCTCTGCATTTGCCCATGGGAATTACTAGGGAAAAAACCTGTCAGTTCAGTTAATGATTCTAGCATTAATGAGACATGATGAACATCTTTAGAGAGACATCACCATAGCAGATATGGTGTGAGACCTGCTAGGAAAGTATTCTTCTGGAGCAGGAGCTGTAGGTCAAATTCTCTATAGCATCTCAGGTGGTCTTTCTATCTTGGAAAGCAATGGAAAAATCATTCAGGATTAACAAATAACATAATAAAACAAACATAATGTGATGCTTTTGTAATGTAATGAATGATTAACGCCAAGTGCTCAGTGGAAAGTTTGAAACTCCCAGGCAGGTCCATAACAAAATGCAGCTCCTCCACACATCTCATTTCTCGGAGCAACTTCTGGAGCCAACAGCTGTGTGAGGCTGCACAAAATTTGTGCAAAATGGGGATTAAGATGAAATATTATTCTACTGGTCATAAAAAGGTTCTCACACTTTTCCATTAAGCACCAATGGTTGCTTCTCCATGCCACCAGCTGTGGCTGGTGGTGTTTCAACATCTTCAGATCCCAGCCTCACTTCGGAAGACAGCAATGCCCATCTGCTCCTGAGGTTTGATATGTCCCCTCCATCCTCCCTTCTGGGGTCACCTGCATCCCTTCCCTCCAGACCTCACACCCCAAGAGAAGCTTGAGACTGACTGCAAGGAGATGACCTGTCTTATGGACTAAACAGTGCTCAGAAAGTCTGCTTGCTTGTGTATCCAGCTCCAGAACTCCAGTATTTCCCACAGGAACTTCTAGGGACAAAAAAAAAGAGGGGGGTAGAGCAGGGTTAAAGATAATAAAAACAGAAAAATGCTTCAGGGACAAGAGTTGCTCCTTTGCTCCCTGAGTAGTAATCTGCCACTGAAAAACCAGCTTAAAATAACCACCAGACTCAGTAATGGCAAAGTTACTTTGCATCACCACCAACAGTGGCACAAGACAGTGGTGAATTAAGGTCAATGTATGGATGTGCAGCCAGTGTTTGGTCACTGGGCTTCCACAAAGAGCTCCAAGAGCTCAATAGCAGGATGGACTCCATAACAGAGTGCTGGGCAGTTTGAGAATAATTTATCCTAGAAATCTGGCATTGGAAAAGTTGAGGGAGTTATGAAGATCACTGAGAAGACAGAGTTCTCGCATTTACATCTTGCATGTACTTTTCTTCTGTTAATTTAAAGCAGTGCTGTGGTTTGGGCTTGCATTTTTGAAAGCAAACAACTCAGGTGCAAAAGCCCAATAGATATTCAGGGGTACTGGAGCATAAATCCTGCGTGTGTGCATGTGAAGATGTGCAGATGGGAGAGGCCAGCAGCACTGTGTTTCACTGGGAGCCCTGAGAGGTGCCATGGCTTTGCACCTGCAGCCTCAATCACAAGCAGAGAGAAACCAGGTATGGATATGGCACAGACATGCTTGAAGGCTGAATGGCTTCTGGGGTAGTTTCACAGCTGGTTCAGGTGACGTCCTCATTGCTGCATCTTTTCAAAAAAAAAGAGATGAAAACAAGTGCTTGTACATTTGTCTCATGTCAGCTGTTCCCATCAGACCTCTGGCCCTGATTCATCGCACATTAGCGTTACTCAGTAACTCGGATCTAATATAATATCAGTTCTGCTGACATTTATCACCTGCTGCCGTTACTGATTATTTGGATTTATTGCCTGAGTTAAGTTAGTTATTTACTTTTCGTGACTAATGGGTATGAAGGTTGTTTGCTACAGTCAGTGGAGACAAACACAAATGTTCCCAGGCAACTGGGATTGAAAAGAAATCTCTAAATAGCCCAGTATGGAGTTTGTCACTTAAAACAGACACTAACAAGTCATAGATCCATATGCGTACACACAAAGTCATCTGAGTACACTTAAGAAAAACCAACCCAGTTCTAGCTAGAACTGACTGCAGTGGTTTGCTTTTGATTATAGCTATTTTATATATATATATATATATATATATATATGTCATGTTGCCTAACCCATGGGTATTAAAAATGTGTATAGTGCCTGAGCCTATAAAATGAATGAGAAATATCTTTAATATAAAATACAGTTTCTTTCTAGGAAAAAAACACCACAGTCATGCTAAAAAGGAAGAACTGTTTACTTCTGGGACAACCATTTACAGACTTTCATAACCCATGGCCTACTTGACCTTTTGCTCAGATTTGAACTACAATGTGCTGTGAAATGCCTGGTTCACTGTGTCCTCAAAAGGAAAACAAAACCTAAGAGGAACAAAATGTATAACAGGAAGATACTATAAAAACAAACAAACAAAAAAAACCCCAAACAAACCAAAACCAACCCAAACAAACACAGTATGTTGGGAAGAGCAGAACAGTCTTCGACAGAAAAATTGAGTTACAGCAAGTAACAAACTTATTTTTGGTTTATTGCCACTTCCTGCTTAAGGTGTTGGTGAAAAGCTGTGACATGTGGAGCCAATCCTTTCATAATTTGTTATATTTGATTGCCCTTTACAGCTAAGGTTGGTGCATGCTTGTATTTGAGTGCCGCCTGCTTGCATCCTTCACATTTCCCAGGGAAGTTTGCCAAACTTTTTTTATGAGTTACCTGTTCTAGTTACCCATCTTCATTTGAAATGGCTATTGCCCCTTTGGTTTTCAGGACATGGCCTTAGCTCCCTCACTGCTGCTCATGGAGATACAGTAATTTACATGGGAAACTCAACCCTGCCGAGTTTCAGAGTCAGTAAGATGTGTAATATGGGCTGCAAGGTAATATCAGTGCCATCACAAGTGTGCTGCACAAACGCAATGCTTAGAGGAGCTCACACTTTTCATCTGGATTGAGGCATGTGCAGAATTCATAAAAGAGGTCATGAAGTGCTATTTTCTAGAGAGGACTGAGTGCTTTTTTTCCCTACCTGAAGTCTTCATGTAGTCCCTTGCTGTGTTGACTGTACCTCACTGCTTAGCTGAATTCTCATGGAGAAAGTGGGACAGCTCTGAAAATCCCCTTTCAATAGCTAATAATATTTTCTCTCTATCTGAACAAGTAGTTACCACCAATTGCATAAAATTGCATGAAGTATCAAAGGCATTTTGCCATTAAGTTCTCAGTCTTTTGGAAAAGTGCACCCACCACCTATGTACCAAGAGACTGATGGAGTAGATCTCCGAATGCTTGCTGCATTCTATCACATGGAGATGTGCTTTCTGAATTTTTCAGACTCTACAGATGCGTTTCCTTCAAAATTGCTATTTTGCCACTTTCCAGGTCATTTCAGTCTTCATTATAATTATTTTTTTTCTACTCTTAAATCTCTGCCTGAAGGAAAATTATTATTCACGTTCTAGCCTTTCAAAAGTCACTTGCATTTCCTCTGCTAGCTGATCCATAGGCACTGGTAACATGCAACATTGAACACATGGATCAGTCCTTCCAAGTTTTTCTCCACCACTTAGGAAGTCTTAGTATCCCGATATCAAGCAAAGCTACTGGGATTTCTTCTCACTGAAGCTCATCAATTTCTGCTGCTCTTGGCACACGTGGATTAGGAGGTCGCCTGGCTGATAATTCAAACTGCTTTACATCTCCACCAGTGCAGTCTGTTGGTCTCTCTTTCCAAGTGATAAACCCAACTGGGTTGTGTCACTCTGCTTCGCTGGTTGCTGAGAACCAGCTTCAGACTGTGCTCCTTCTGGAGCCTCCTGCTCTCTCTGTCCTGTGGTGCACGGGCAGCTCTCCACAGGCTGCCTCGTGGTCCATGCACTTCCCAGCCTGACTGTCATGTGCATGTGGTGTAACAAAGGCTGTGCCCTCCAAGTGTCATTTTGCTGGATACAGTCGGGCAGTTGCTTTTCTGACTTGACTTTCCCATGCATTGCAATCGAGGGGTCAGATTTTAAAAACTCTGAGTATCTGGAGTGCACCTGGTCCTTTCTTTCCTATTGCTGCAGAGCTGTCTCCACTCCAATGGTTCTTCAGCAATCGTGTCACACACTGGTGCTCCTTGTCACTTGGGACTCTCTTGTTAATGACACCAGCTTACCAGTAGTGCAGTAGCTGCACTTGTTGATAGCCTCGTTTGAAAAAGCTTTTGTAGGTCTTCTGTGCCCTCTCATGTGCATAGGGATTGTCCCATAGTTTTGTGACATCCTTGTGCAGGATTCCTTCCAAAATAACTTTTAACTCATGCAAGTTTGGAAGAGTTTTGGGTTTTTTTTCCTTTGATCTTCATTTAGTACCGCCTGTACCTACTTGCAGGATGGATGCTTTATGAATCTTCAGTGCCTTTCTGACAGAAGGAATGTTGTAGACTAAAATTTTCCTAAGTCACACCCCAGGGATGCAAAAAAATCATGCTTTGGCAATACTTTTGATTTTTATGGGCATTTCTCCAAGCTTTTAAAGTACTTAAAAATGCTTCACCTCTGTAATTTTCTTTGTTCACTTTTTGAGAGGAAAACCTTTTTTTTTTTTTTATGCTACAGTTTCCTTTCCCCATGCCACGTGGAAGCCAAATCTACAGAGTTCTGCTGTGCCTGTGATAAACACAGGGTTCTGCTGGGGTTTTGCTGTGCATGTACTTGAATGCTCTGGTTTGTGATACCTGCTGTGTCTTAAGTTCTCTGCTTCTTGGATTTTCTGCTTGCTTTCTCCATGGTTAGATTTCTCATGGCATTTTTTTTAAAAGGTTTTTAAATTTGGCCTTCTGGCACATCCTCCTCTATCTATTAAACAGAGCCCTCAACTCTACAGTGCTAGAGGGTTCCTACTCACTATTCCATATCTGATAGCTTACTGTTAATGTTTTTGTATGTTTTTCTATAGGGAGAGGATCTTACTGTGGAAAAGAGTAAGCTTCAAGTGCTTCAGCAGACTGTTCTTTTCCTCTTTTCTTTTTTTTTTTTGCCAAAAAAATACTGTAATGCAAAGGAATGAATAAATCCTTATTTTACACTACAAGCCATGTTCTTGAATTAGATTTGATAAAGAGTAGCTTCAAAACGATTTCTTGTTAACCTATTATTTTGCCATATTTTCTTATTTGCAGATAACAGACTCTTTTATATAACTTTCATGGAAAACCAGTATTTTTTTTTTTCCAAGTGTGACATTATGTTTTGCCATGCTGTAAATATGCCTGAAGATATACACAAGCCAGCACAAAGTAAACATGTTTTTATCAGCAGAATGTCTAAACACGCTCTGCTGCCAGTGGTTCAGCTAGCAAACAGAAAAGGGGAGAGAGATAACAGTTTGCACTAATTATTACACAGTTATTTCCCAGGAGATATGATATGGGAGATTGGTCTCTTACAGAGTGTTCTGCTAGCAAGGTTTCAGCAGGGATTGCAGTGAGGCAGCTGCTGCCCAGAGCTGGTGGAGGGCCAGGCAGATGGATGAAGTAGAGTGCTCCACACTGCAATGCTCTGGTCACTTGCCTCAACATTTTTCTCTTCGCAGAAGAAGAAGGCATCAGACTGTCAGGAGGGCTGGGCTGGCACCCCAAGGTGTGCTGTGGAGAGGGACTCTGCAGCAGGTTTGAAAAAGGACTGAGCATAGCAAGAAGTTACTGGGTTCTTCTGGAAGGGACCTCAAGCCAAGGATTAAACATACTGGGAATTAACAATGAAAGTCCTTTTTCAAATCTGCTTCTCAGTTGAAAACATTTTAAGAACAGAGAAATGTCTCTATTAAGGTGAGACACTTATTTCCAAGTTGGCAGTTTAAGAACAGTTCTTTGCTGAGAAGAGCTTTGTGGTTTTTATTCCTATGCATAACTGGATGAAAGGCTAAACCATTCAACAACACACCTTCTCTGGGTGTTGTATGTATTTATTGCAGCACCTAGCAAGAGGTAGCAAAGTTATTGCAATACAACACTAACTCAAGAGATTAGATTTTATCTGCCCAGCCTTCTTAAATAGCCAGTGATTGCAGAACCCAGGCGCCATTCCAGGTGGAGACCAGAAATCCTTGTGCATTCCCTCACCTCTCTCTTAGGGCCAAAGATGGAACATAAAGAAAGTTTCCAGAGCTGAGCAGACCAGATATGAGGTCTGGAGGCAAAGCAGGAATGGTAGAACAAGCCGCAGATTTATTGACAAAGCTATGAGGAGCACAGAATCTGTAGACATTTATAGGAGGATTGGGAGGTGGCTGAGGCAGGACTTCCATCTGTTTCCCTGGAGAAAAGAGACTTTGAAGTTTATTGTCATGACCAACAACCACTGTGACCACAATCCATTCCACCATTTCAATTTAACTGGACATTTGGGCAGGTGGTACAAACATACTGATGAAACTTCTGGTCGCTCAAAAATCAGCATCTGTGTTGAAGAATAGAGACTCAAAAGTGTGTCCATTCTGAGGGAAGGTGAGGGAAGTAAGACATTGCACACAGTTCAGCAGGAATCAGCCAGGCCATTGGCAGGACTGGTCCCTTCCCACAGGCAACCAACTGCTTCTGGCCCAAGCAAGATGTTGTGAGGAAAACAGAAAAGACAGAAAGGATACAAACTGGGAAGAAATGAATTTTCACACTTCTCAGAGAACAACTTCAGCCTTGCTTTCAGGTTTCCATTAGGCAGAGGCTTTGTGTTCTGAGCAGAGCTTCATGCAATAAAGTAACCCGGGGTATACAGTGCATAATCTTGCTTTTTCAGTGAAGGATGGAGGAGCACAGGCCTGACAGCTTTAAGAAACAAGGCAATGCACTGAAGGGAAAGCAGATGGTATAGAGGACAGACAAAGCCTTGTGCTTTATGAGAAGAGGGCAAAAGATGATGCTTAAAAGACAGGGAAATGGATGAAACAGTGAAGCTACTTATAACGGGCTGAAGCAATGCCTGAGGGAAGCATCCCGCAGCACTAAGCATCCCAGTCCCTCCTCCTCCATCTTCACTACCAAAATCACCAGCACAGATGTTACTTGGTAGGTGTCCCTAGCAATGATCCATCTCTGAACAAAGTCCTACAAGGACTTTGTTAGGCTCATAAAGCAGATCAATTATAAACCAGTAATTTCAGTGAGATGCAGATAATAATGTGGCTTAATCACACTTAAATGTCTTTTCAGGGGCTTTCCTGATCCCATACTTCATCGCTCTTGTCTTCGAAGGAATCCCAATGCTGCACCTAGAGCTGGCCCTAGGGCAGTGCCTGAGGAAAGGCAGCATTGGAGCCTGGAACACCATCTCTCCTTACCTTGGAGGCGTTGGTACGTCTCTTCAGTCCCAGCCCAAGGAACTGGAGACACCTCCCACCCAGCACTCACCTCCTACAGACCTGTGCCTGATGCTTTTTAGGATATAAAAAGAAATGAATGTTAGGATTATAAAGAAATATTTTGCAATGAAGGTGGTGAGATATTGAGGGGTGGTTTCCCTGGAAACATTCAAGGCCATGTTGGATGGGATTCTGAGCAACCTGATCTAGCTAAAATGTCCCTCCCTATGGCATGGGGGTGGCACTAGGTGATCTTCCGTGTCCCTTCCAACCCAAACCATGCTGTGATTATGTAATTCTGTATTGCTCTCATCTGGCTAAAATGCAAACCTAATAACCTTTGCTGTGGGGAGCACAATGAACATGGGCTCTGCTACTCACCAGTGTCCCATTCCAACCATACCCTGGTGCTCCACAAGAGCTGCCTGCCCACAGTGCTTCTTGCTCCTCCCTCACAGCCTCCAGGACCCAGTTTTCTCTGTCCATGAATAGTAAGCTTGAGGAAGGACAGATAAACAGGAAATCAGGGATCCTGGTATTTTCTATTGAGCCTAAAACACATGGGAAGGTTCCCCTCCACAAGAGGGTGGGGCTACTGAAGGGGCTTTATCAACACAACCGGGCATGAGGGACAATCCACGAGGCAGTGTGTGCTGTCCTTTACTGCCAATTCCTTTCTATTTATTCAATATATGAAAAAACACATTTGTGTGCATTATTAGGCTGCAAAAAAAGTGATCCAGAATAGCCATGAGGCAGTTAAGGCATTGACTCCACTGGGTATTTAAGGTAACATCCTTGTGACTGCAGGGCAAGGGGAAAGTCCTGGATGCTTCAGCCAGCCCTGCTGGATCAGGATCTGCTTTAAGCAGGTGCCTGAAATGGGCTTGGCACTGACAGCCCTGTCTGTGGGCCTCTGTGGGAGGAGAAGGGTGGGTAAGAGGAGTCATCTAAGGGCCAGAGGGCAACAAGGAAGAAATACCAAGCAGCAGGTGATGCTTCCAGCTAAACCCATCTCCTCCAATTAGGCATGTTCATACTCCCTTTGCAAAAATGCAAGCAAGCAGAAACTGTGGTGTTTATATTCTTTCCTCCTCACCACAGGAGCAAAACAGTTCCACATTTAGGGCATATGTGCATGATTTAGGACAAGAGTGGTCCTATGGAGCTACAGCACACTGAAAAATTTGGTCTCTTTTGCTCTCTGCTATTAAAGTTTTCCAGTATTGTAGAAAACAATGGATTATACACTAGAGCAGATAGAAACCCTAACCTTCTGTGTACGCAGAGAGTGTCAGCATTCCTAGAGCAGGACTGGTGATCTGAGGGACTGTGCAGCAGTATTTGGCTTCTGAGGACACACATGGCCATCTTTCATGGGAAAGTATCAGGATGGGGTTGAGGGGATGGAGAAGAAAACCTGAAAATACAGGAAATGCAAACTTCTAAGAGCTAGTGCTGTGACTAACTGATGACTTTTTCCAAAGCTTTTCTGAAGTGAGATGTTGTGCTTTCTGCAGGACTTGGCTCATGGGTGGTGTCAATTCTGGTGAGCTTATACTACAACACTGTTCTAACTTGGGTGATGTGGTATTTCATAAACTCCTTCCAAGAACCTCTTCCCTGGAGTGTTTGTCCTCTAAATGAAAACAGAACAGGTAAGTACACCTCCATGACCACTGCTAGCAAAAGAAGGATCACAAACAGACTCTGAGATAATCAAGAAACCACATTTTATTTGGCCCTGAGTTGTGCACAAGACCTGGTTTGATTTCCTGTTAAGAAGGTACAGGAGTCATCATAGACTACTTAAATTCATCATCCACACAGGAATGACAATAGCCAGAAAGTCGATGAGTTCTTTTGCTTGATTTAAAATGGGAAACAAAATAAAGATCAAGCCCTATTATCCTTTACAAAACCTTTAGTAAGACTAAAGAGAGACAGTGTAGGCAAGCAGGATAAGGAAGAATTCTCAGGTTTTTAAAACTATTTTTCAGGTTTCTTTTTTTCCCAGAGCATGAGAGAGAATAAGTTCCAGGGTACAGCAAAAAATATCACCTGAGTAAAAGCCTAAGAAAAAAGACAAAACACAGCAGAATAAAACTTTCTTTTGGAGGCCTTAGGACTGTTCCAGAGTAGGAAGACAAAGAGACATCACAGGTTGTGGTGAACACCACATTCCCAGTTCCCTTTTCTTCAGGCACAGGGACTGGCTGGGGAATGCACACTCCCCTGCATGCAGATGCCTGAAGTTCCTGTTCAAAGAAGTCCTGGAAACTCAAACCAAAGAGGCCAATGCCTGGGTCTTTCCCCACCACAGAACCATGACATATTCAGGGGAGCCTGGAATTAGATATATCCTCAAGTGCCTGAAAGTTTGTTATGTCTCCACCAACTTGTAGCCATAAAGCTAAAAAAAATTCAATTTTCACTACAATTACTTTAGATTTTACCTTGCACTGAGTATGATACTGCTTCTAACTGTATAAAATGCTTGTGATGTTCTGGTGAAGGTCTCATGGAAGTCTCCCAGTCTCAGCCTGCTGTGAGAGTTTGTCTTGCTGCATATTACAGATAGTACAGAAAGTCCATCTCTGTATCTGATTTTTCAGCTCACAATTTATTCTAACACTTGCCACATTTTTTTTTATAGGGTTCAATGATGAATGTCATGAAAGCACTGCAGTAAATTATTTTTGGTATAGGAAAACTTTGAACATAACACCTGATATTGCTGAGAGTGGCACATTACAGTGGTGGCTCATTTTGTGCTTAGCAACTTGCTGGGCAATTGTCTATCTCTGCACCATCCGAGGAATTGAAACCACAGGGAAGGTATGCAAAGGGGAGAGAAGTGATTATCCCACACTTTGAAATCTTGCCCTCTAGATACTGAGTTTTTGCCACAAGGAAAGCCTTCCCCATTACCACACTGGCACTGTTCAGTGTGCTCCTTGTCCAACAAAGTGAGAACAGCAGTACAGGTGGCTTAAATTATGCTTCTCTCCTTCTCCACTGCAACACTTCTGCCCTACCAGCCTTCCCTCACACAGTATTAGCAGCCATTTTGTTATAAATATATTCTGTAAAAGTATACCCTGCTATTTGAAAGATGGCCATATTCATCTGTAGCTGTCTGATCTAGTATTATTATGATTGTATGTTGCAAGAAATTATATAGGATTTATTGAACTTATTGCCAGTAACTGTCTTCTGACCTCCCTCCTTTAGGCAATTTATGTAACAGCAATATTTCCATACCTGGTCCTGACTATATTCCTTATTCAAGGACTCACTCTACCAGGAGCCACTGAGGGTCTGATTTACCTCTTCACCCCTAATGTAAGTATTAGAAATATTTTTCCTTTTACTCCCCCTCAGAATTCATCCTGTGTACCCATTTTCCAACAACTCCTGGTTTAGAATCTTATACAAGAGCTCAGCTAAGCTCTTTTTCTGAGATGAAGTTGACTTAGTATTTTAATATATTCTCACAAGAAAAGAAGCAGCAAAGAATTTAACAGTTCAGTAGTATGCATATCAGAAAATACTGAAAAATTAAGCATAAGAATGTTATGGGTGCCTCAAGTCTTGAATGTGTAAGTGAAATTGATGTACTTCACAAGAACATGAGAAAGACAGGATTTTCCTGCCACTGCTACAGAATTTACACAGCTTTAATCTTTTAAGAATTCACAAGGAGCACAAGGAGAATGACTGAGCAATTACATTGTAAAGTGATTTTTTTTTTTTTTGGAATGTTGAAAGCAGTTTTCTCCTGCCCCTGTTTCTTCATAGCAGGAGTTTCTGCCCTCCCACATATCTCTTCCCGTAAGATAGAGCTGCTGAAGAACAGCCCCTCTCCCATTTTTCTCATCTTCTTATATGGACAGGAGTTTCAGATCCCTCCACACGCTGCTGGCTATTTCAAAAGGACCGTTTCTACATCATCCTTGGCTGCATTCCCAAAGGCAAAATCCAACAGTCCCACTAAGTGATTGCTATCTACTGTAGCTCCTCACAACTCTGTCTTCATGGCTAAAAAGCTCCATGAAGTGGTGGGTGTAGAGGGGGAAAAGCAGCACTCACTGACACGTTCTTGAGTATCTGCTGCCTCCACAGCCACAGCAGTGCTTCAAACACAGGAGCACTGGGTTTCAAACACAGGAGCACTGGGTTTTTCCTTTTCCTTTCCTGCCACAAGAACACAGACATTAAAGAAAGCATAAGCCAAGAAGCTCAAAGATACTTTATAGGGCAGGCTGGAAATGGACAAGAGAAAGCTTCTATAGACACCTTTTTGTCCCTCCTTCTGCAAGCCCCGTGGCACATACACCCATCTAAATGCTGTCAGAGCTCAAGGACAAGCTTGGTTTTTACAGGAGATTATGACATATACTTATATTTTTGAAGGGCCCAGACAGGACAATAAGAGCAATGTCTTAGGGAAGAAAGTAGCTTAGAAACACAGAAACTTGCCTTGGCCTGTCATGCTCTGGTCTCAGCTGGGCTGTTGGGTTTTCTGGAAGAGCGCAGGCATTTTTGGGATCTAGTCTGCAATGATCCTGAACTGAATGCAGGTAACTAGACTTAGCCTGGAGGTATTGCAGTGCTGAGGAGCAGCGGATCATCATAAAAGAGTCGGATGGATTCGTACACCAGCAACAGAAATCAGAATGAAAATCCACCTGCAGTCAACCTGCAGCTGATGGATCGCTGGTTTGAGGAAGCAGATCCTGGGGACATCCTTGACAATCACCTGAAGATGGTTTTAGTGATGCTCTTATCTACAACTGTGGAAAAGCTGATGCAACAGCCTGGTAAGTGATACCTCTACAGGTGTTGCCATTGCACAGAACATTAGTGTAAGACAGAGATGGCTTTGTTAACTAACCTACCAATTGCCATGGAGGGTTGTGACACTCCAAGGACTAAAAAAGGACAGTAACACACAGCTTCAACATTGCCCTTATCTCTTTGTCCCCTTACCCCACAGCTGCAGGACCAGTATTGCCTATTCCCACCCCTGCTGTGAAAAAACACGTGTTTTTCTTTTACACTTCTCCACACGGGATATCCCAAAGTGAGTTGTACAGGAGGGCTGTTAGGTTTTTTGGCAGAGATTTACTTGGCCCACCCAGGCCACATCAGTTAAAAAAACAGTAAAGCATATTTCTTAAATGTGTGCTGTTTTCTTCCTCTTTTCCTATCCTTTTTGCAGGAAAAGTTTTAGCAAAGTAAAACTTAAGCTTACCTACTATCTGTTTCAGCTTGCTTTTAAAATAAAAAAAAATCAACCTTCTTGACATTCTTCCATGACTGGAGGAATTGTTTGCCAACTTCATTCCAACTTTGCAATGCAGCAGAAACTGTAGTTTCCCTGTAACAGCTGCTACATCCTGGTAACTGTGACACTTCAGTGTTGTTTTTGAAAATCTATGAAAGGAAGTGATACCTAGCTCAAAAACTCCCACCTTACTCAGTTTCAACATCATGACCACCCAACTAAATTTAATTTTTTTTCTAAACCACAATTTTAAAGGTTTCACTTTCCAAGTTTGTATTTTAGTTCCTGTTAATAAGTACCACAAATAATAAAAGCATGTATACGGAGTTTAATTATGCAAGGCTGTGGTTTTATTTTAATGGGAAAATACATAATCATCTTTTGCCATTTGACACACTTTCTACCCTAAATTTCAGAGCAAATAACTACTTCTTTTCACCGACTTTCAGACATAGAGAAGTCTGATGATTCACTCACCTTCTCAAAATTCTTGGTGACTTGGAAAATGAAGCTGCCAAGAAAACAAAAAGCATCCTGAAGTGACACCTGAGGGGAAAGCAGAAGTTGTAAAACGAAGCCACACAGGAGCTGGAACAGACTTTTGGACAGGTTTTTGGAAAAATAAATAACCAGAGGCAACAGAAACAAGATTCCATCAAGCATCAGCAACAGTTTGCCTGGTTCAGCTTCAGGGATTACCTGTGTCACCTAAGGAATACGAATGTCTCCTCCACCAGTCTCTTTCACATTTGAAAGATCTTCAGATACTGTAAATGTTTGGAGATTCTCAGGCAATGAACAATTCCAAGAACTTGGCTGGGCAACTGCCTGTGCCCAGAAATCAGCAGCTATTTAACAAGCAGTGAGAATGGCCAAGAAAAAAAAAAAAAAGCACAGGCTCCAAATCCTCTGTTCATAGAGGCAATTTGAACTTTTTTCTCTATTTTGCATTAATAATATATTTCTGTACATGGACACTTAAAGCATCTTTCTAGGTACCCAGTCTGCCCATACTGTTTCAGGTATTAAGGAGAAAGAAAACACTAACTTAATGAACAGCTGCCTTTAAGTGCAGTATGGCTTGTTGGCCACTTGCTTATGACAAAACCATTAGATGTTTTTACACCAAAATTACACATCATAGGGACCCCAGTAATTTTTAATTCTGTCTGTGCTTCACAAATTCAAGAATCCAAACATCTTGGCCACTGATGAGGGAGCAATTATACTTCCTTCCCTCCTTAGTCCCTGTTCATTCATTAACAGATTGTACATCTTCATCCTCATGGTTCTGGCATCAGCACATTTTTTTCTTCTGAAGAAATGCTTATAAAATCTGTATGCCATATAAATATAAAATAAGACTTTCAATAATTTGCTGAAGACCAGATAATGACATCGCCATGACATGCATGCCTGCCCATTATCTTTGCAAGTTTGGGGGTTGATAAGTATCTTTTGGAGCCAATAAATGCACTGCACCTAGTACCAGTGTAAACTATCTCCAGACTCATTTGCCAAAGTTCTCAATGAGAAAGCCAGACTTCTAGGAGTCACATCTGTCAGCACCAACAAGTGACTTGGCAGCACTTAATCTAAGTGTGAAGGCCACATAGCCATGTGACTATCAAGCTTCTGCACTGCAACAGCACCTGCACAAGGTCCTGCCAGTGAGCACTCTGGCCTGAGGGCTTGACTATGATCTTACAAAGCAAACCTCTAGAAGGGCTTGCCTTTGCTGAAGCATTTCAGCCAGCATCGGTTCCATGTATCTGCTAGTTACGTTGTGCTGTACAAAAGGTGACACCAGCTCTGCTGTGGTCAAAGCACTGGCCCCCTGTGGAAAGGGCACCTGTGGTAATGGCACTGCCTGCATCCATCCACACTGAGGTGGAACCATTGTTCTTCTCTTCAAGCTCAGGCCAGCTTCAGAGAAACCAAAACACCATAAAGGGTTTTTGGCACAGTTACCTCTCACTCCTACACACGCTCCCAGTATGGACTAGGATCAGTAACACAGGCACGCAGACACAAAACACACAAGTAGTCCTGCGTGACACTGCTTCCATTACATTATATTTAAAGAAAATTTGAAAAGCTATGGAAACACTTTTTGTCTTATGAAAGTTTAGTATTTGTTTACATAGTTTTAGGAAGATAATATTCTTTAACTGCAGGTTACTAAGTATGTGAGTTTAAAAAAAAAAATTGAAGAAAAATGTAATGTATTTTCTCTACTGTGCTTGTAGTGTCTATCTTTAGGTACCACATTTTTATCACCAAACAGATTAAGTGTACAGTAATGAAGATTCTGTAATTGTGGCACACATTTAAATAGCCTCAATGATATTTTCGAAAAAAGCTGTTTTACTGACCTGTTTAGTACCTATTCCCATTTTCATAGTATTTAGATGGCAACACAGATCAAAATTTCAATGAAGTGAAATAACAGATGGGCTATGAGAACTGCAAGAGAAAAAGAAATTTTTATTGAAGCCTAATACATGCATTTCTTTCAATTATTTCAGCTGAACACTTTGAAAAATCCCCGTGTATGGCTTGATGCAGCTACACAGATTTTCTTCTCTCTCTCTTTGGCTTTTGGAGGGCTTATTGCATTCGCAAGCTACAATCCAACAAAGTAAGTAGAACTTTATCAGCTAGCTAAATTCTTTCTGCATTTTGTGCAATTTCTTCAAATTTTCAAAACTCTTTCCTTAATTTTTTCTAAAGGATCTTTAGAAAAGTATTTATCTTTCTAAAATGCCCAGTATATTTTCTAACACAAGGATGAAGGGGAGGGAGGAAGAGAAGAACTTAATAAAAAAAAGAGTTTGCAGAAATAACTGAATCACAGATTAAAAAACCTGCCTTTTTTTAATCACTTCACTTGTTTGAATGCTATCTCTAGAAATGACTGTGAAAAGGATGCTGTGACAGTAGCAATTGTGAACAGCATGACATCCCTCTACGCTTCCATCCCAGTCTTTTCTGTTTTGGGGTTTAAAGCAACCACAGCCTACTGGGACTGCTTGGACAGGTGAGAAAGTTGTGTTCCTGAAGTTACACCGTGGGCCTGAATAGGTAACATGATAATGTGTTACCTGAAAAACACACATTTAGAGAATTTATTGTCATTAGAAAGGAGAAGCATCTGCATGGAGAAGTTTAATGTAAAAATAAAAAATACTATGGCACTGAGTCAAGGATGATCATTTGTAAGAAGCAAGACAAATTACAGAACAATCCATTTCAAGTAGTGTATCAAGGTTCCCACCTTACTCTCAGGCTATCATTAGAGGTAGTAACAAAACACCTTTTTCTATTTCCCCAGATTCACTAAGTTATTAAACACAAGTAGTGGAAATTGTCTGGAGATGTGATAAAACAACATAAAACAACAATATTTTAGAGACTACATCTGCATAAAGTACTCAGAATTTTTGTCTGAGACAACATTAAATAGTCTGAACATTTTCTATTATTTTATATATAAGTTGTCAATTAGTATTTCCCTTTATATTGTAAATAGCAGCACAGAAACGAGACATAATTTTTGAGTAACATCTGAATACACAGCATAGAATTTCCAACCACATCATCTGCAAACTTTTAAACTGAAGTTTACATATGCTGGCTTCTCTGGCAGGAACATTATCAATGTCATCAATGAATTTGATCTTCCAGAAGAAAGCATCATGCGACAGAACTATACGTCCTGGATTAGTTTTCTTAATTCATCATATCCAGAAAAAATTGCTGGACTCAAACTGAAAAGCTGTGATCTTCAAGAATTTCTTGATCAGGTACCATAACTACTTTCAACAGGTAAATCCTTAAAGTTACGTAGAAGGATTGGTATCTTCCTTTTTCTTATAAGTACACGTACTCTGTTCTACATGCAATGATATATTACACATAATCATGCAACAAACCAATTTTTCAACATTTGAAATAACAATACTGCTGCAGGATAGTCTGAATGTATAGTTGTCTGTTATGGCAAACAAAATTATTCTTCCAGGGTGCTCCCATCAGAAGTCTACTATGGACATTAGATTCAGTCCTAGTTTGGTTTACAGAAATAAGTGTAATGGGGGAACACATGTAGATGAAAGATTATAGAAAAAGGATGCTGAATGGGAATTTCCTAAATCTGTATTTAGGACAAAAAAATCTATTACAATGTACACTGTTAGCCACAAAAATACATCACGATCCTCTGCATCTCTTTATTTTCCAACCCTCCTAAAACATTTCCACTACCACTAAACACAGATGTTTCTTCTCTGTTTTCTTGTCCTACCTCATTCCACTTGCTCCAGTGATCCTGTTTGGCACAGTCAGAGTGGGCTAATGCATGACAGACTTAACACACATTAATGGTAAAATAGACTCTTTTACTCACATGATGGAGAAGTCCAGTGACAACATTCCAGCCCTGGTACAAGCCAGTTTCTTTTGTCTCACTTTGTCTGATGGCACCCATTTCTGATTCACAGTTTGAAATATTTTACTTCCGAATTATAGCAACGTTAGCATTTTTCAATGCTTAGATTTAAATATCCTTGTCCTTAGGATATTCGTTGAAATTGGCTTTTTCCCTATTAGTCTTTCTGCCTTGGCAATTACAGGGGGTTTGTGATCAATGATTCACCAATTCTCTTGGTGTTAAGAGTGGTAATCATATCCCTTTATTTACGCCTCTTTCTTTCCAGCAGCTACTAGACCACAGATTTTTTAAGAACATATTTAAGATATTATTAGCAAAACAATTTCTGTTACAATTACAAATCTCCTTTCTGCTTTACTCTGGACCCATCTCTCCATGCAGGCTAAAATTCTGCTCTGTGATTGTCTAGATATCTCTAGTAGAACATTTAAAATTTAACTCCCCACTGCCCATTTTCTCAACTGCTGGCTGTCACAGAGGCCACAGCCTGACCAGCACCCTTGACTTCAGAGAAGGACGGACTGCAGTGTGTTATAATCGCTTTATGCATAAGAAATGACATTATAATGTGTATTTTTATCTGTTTGTGAATTCTGCAGAGTGTCTCAGGAACTGGCTTGGCTTTCATTGTTTTCACTCAAGCTATCATCCTCATGCCAGGCTCCCAAGCCTGGGCCATCCTGTTTTTCGTAATGTTGTTCAGCCTGGGCCTTTCTTCAATGTTTGGAAACATTGAGGGTGTCTTCACTCCTCTTCTGGAGCTTCAAATTATACCTAAATCAGCACCTAAAGAGCTATTATCTGGTAAGGTATTTGCTTTGTTCAAGAAGGTGGTTTCCTTACAAATGCATATAACTAATATCACAGGAATTAATAATTTGTAGTATTAATTTAGCTTAATCTCACAGGTAAGGGCAGTGGATTGTGTTTGCAGAAGATAAGCAGAGAGATAAGGTAGCAGTTTTGGCAGAAGCTGTCAGGTGACAATATTATATTGCCTTTGCCAATTTTTTTCTTAGTTTGCAAATTAAGCTGTTTCAGTCTGAGAAAGCTTGTTAAATTGCTATTCCTGGAGTCAAGTTCACTCTTAGCCATTGCAGACATCAGGAAGAGCCTTGTCTACTCTTAAAGCCTTTGGCACTGATACAAATTACTTTAAGGCACCCTGTGGCATCAGCTGGTCTGCCAGAACCACCTGACTTGAATTTACCACTGTAAGAGAGGTCATTCACCCCTATTTATTTCAGGTTTATGATGCTAAGATTGTTTCACATTTACGGTGAACATGTCAGAGTAGAAAATTACCAATTAAAAAATGAAGAATGAAGGTGTGTGATTCTGTTCTGGCACCAAAATTGGAATCTTTTCAGACTGTTACTGAACAAAACCTGTTCCTTAAGAACCAGACTTGATTAGAGTCTGAGAGATCCTACTGTGAAACTGGTCCAGAAAAATCTATGGCAGTGGCAAGTAAAGGATTAGTATCCCTGCAATGTGCCCTTTTAAATTCATATGGGAAATATTGCTGTCATGCCTTTTGTAGTCTTCCTGTGGCATCTAAATTGTATCCCTAATTTTCCATTTTTTCACGTAGAAACAAATTTATTCCCAATTTGATAAGGTATTATTTTAAAATCAATTTTCTACCTGTGACTTTAAAAAAAAAGTCTGGAGCAAACATTTCAAAGAATTGAACAACATCTCAGAGTTGGAAGCAATTAGCAACACATTAGAAAGACATACAAATTGATTTGTAGTCTGTCCAGCAATACCTTTATTCCCTCCTTTCCTTCCCATTTTTTCTCTCAATTACCCCAAATCTCAATTTTGGCTAAAGGGGAACTGGCTGTACAGAAGCATGCTGAAACACAAATGATACATGCTGGAACATAAGGGACACACAAATTTGTAGCTCTGGGCTCTTTGAAGAAATGGGGGCAGAAATCCAGGGAGTCTTTACACTTCCAAGGTGCCACCCGCCTGCGCTTTAAGCCTATAGCTGCATGGAAATGAGGCACTTGAAACTCACTACATGAGTCAAAAATTAACACTGGATCACAGCACACCCCAGGCTGTCTGATGGAAGGATGAACAACTGAAGGATGCTCTGAGTCACATGAATGCATTCCTCCTGCAACAGTGGTGCCTTTTGGCCAACACACAGGGGAAAACTGAGTTTGAGAAGTGGTATTAGCTCCCCTAAAGAGAAAACAGCTTATTGTAACTCCACAGAGGGAGAGAGAGTAAAAATTATTAAAACAAGAAGAAAGCAATTTAGAACAAAAATAAATCTACTAGGTTCAGTACTCCAGTAACAGAAATATCTTTTTTTCTTCAGGTATAATATGTCTAATTAGCTTCCTCATTGCTCTGTGTTTTACACTGGGTTCAGGCAGTTACTGGATTGACATTTTTGACAGATATGCAGCCTCAGTGCCTCTTTTAGTCATCGCCTTCTTTGAAGTGATTGGAGTTATATACATCTATAAAATTAAAAGGTATGTTGGAAAGAGATGGAATGTTGCAGTGAGCAGGGGCCAATGGGAGAGGGGAAGGAAAGGGGAGGGGAGAGAGGGTCAGAAGCCAATGGGATACTGAGAGAAAAGCAGAGCCCATTCGGTGGAGGGGGATAGTGAGTTTAGTCACTACAACAATGGAATTTTTTTCTTTTAAGACATAAATGCAGCTCAGGTTGCAGTAATTTTGTCCCTGACCTGATTTAATTTGGTGCTGGTGAACTGAGACTTCTTCCTAGCATGCTATGTTTGTTCCCTTGGCAATTTTTATATTAAATATCTGAATAGTTTACAGAACTGCTGCAATATGCCTTATGCCTAGAAACCTTACACTAGGAGCTCAGGTAATTAAACTGACAGTGTAAATTGGTCATTCATCTCTGGTATGGATCAATAAAGACCTACTTGAATGATATTATTATTTACTCAAGTGAGCAGTAAGTTATTAAAGAATGGTGAAATAGAAAAGATTTACAGTGCTGTAACTCTCTATTTCCAACTTAGAGAAAATTCAGGGAAACTGTTACCACTCTAGATCTGACATCATCATAAACATGCCTTCTTTTACAAGGTTCAGTAAAGATGTGGAATGGATGACTGGACGAAAACTCAGTCTCTACTGGCAGATCACATGGAGGTTTATTAGCCCTCTGCTCCTGCTAATTGTCTTCATGGCCTTTGTTACTCTTCAGATGCAGAAGCCACCAAGCTACACAGCCTGGAACCCTAAATATGTATGTTCTCAAACATTTTCAGAACTTCTAATAAAAGCAAGAATTATCTATTTTCCTCCCTTACCAGAACCTCTAAGATCATCACTATCTACTGCTTACCCATGGAATGAAGCAATGCAATGCTCAGAATGAGAAGGCTCCAGTGTGCAGAGGTTATACATATTAAAACATGTCTCTTCTTGAGGTGTCCTGCCAATTCCATGCTCCATACTTCTTATGGACATAATGCTCAGAAGTGTTGAAGTGAAACGTGTCACAGATACCTGCAGGGCATTCAGAGATATAACAAATGCCTGAGCGGAGGGTTAGAGCTGTGTAACAGATGTCAGGGATGAAGGCATTTCTCGGTGAGGACTACCACTATCACTGGGGCCCTGGTCTATATATGAATGTGTACTTTGGACAGGCAGAAGGAAGGCAATGGTCTGAGAACAGTGTTGGTTAATTCTGCAAGAAAGACAGGTCCACACTGAGAACATTTGATCAGGATGTCAGTCTCACATCAACTGCAGTCTCTTTGACACCTCTCAAATACACTCAGTGTAGGGGTTTGAAGATCAATTCTGGTCTTAAACTATATGAGGATTACACAACAGCAGTGTCTCCCCCAAATGCCATCAAATATCTATCATCCCAAATAAAACTCACAGCCACCAACTTGCAGAAATTGTTTATCATCATTTCCACAGAATCTCTGATCTACATCTTCCCTATTTGACAAAGAACAAGTTCAGTAATTGCTGACTTTGAGAACAATAAAGATAAACATACTTTAACCAAGAGAGGGTAGAGGTTTCATAACACTTTAGGCAATCCCCATATCCCTAGGAATGTGTCACAATTCCAGCCGTACATCTTTGAAACTGTAAAACATTTACAGCTGTCTCTAGACCCACACGAAGGGTTTGCAGAGGACACAGCCCTTGAAAGCTACTGTAGACAGAGTAAAACTTCCACTATCCTTACTAAAACAGCATTAAGAAAATACAAACATAAATCATAGCAAAATCTAAGTGTACCTACCAATTATTTCTTTTGCTTGCTCTTTTATCTCCACAGGAAGGCTTCCCCATGAAAGAGGAGAAAGTTTACCCACCTTGGGTACAGGCCACGTGTGTGTTCTTGGCTGCCCTTCCCAGCGTGTGCGTACCTCTGGTAGCGCTCTTCTACCTGGTCAAACAGAAGTGCAGGAGCAAGCACCCAAGCCTTGAACCACCAGAAGTGTTTTCCTGTCAGGGGGCTATCAGCAACTTTTCTCATCCAAAAGAATAAATATCAACTGTACCTGCCCGTAAGTAAAAATAAGACAGCCTTTGTTAGACATTATTAGCTGTCATTTGGTATCACCCAACCAACCTGGTATACAGAGTTCATATGCTTACAGCAATCACTACAATCTGTAAACAATGCTGTTGTGTTTCCTTTAATTTCAACCAATTTCATAGCTTCATGTATCTCTCAGCCAGAATTTAAACTTGGAAAGCCTGTTAAGTATTGCTGCTACCTTCTGTCTTCCTTCACTTTCAAAAAACTGGTCTGTTCCTAAGGATCAGCAACATAAATTGGAACACAAGCACCTACAGTTTCATTCACTGCCCTGCCCCCTTGCTCCAAGAGATGCAGAGTGGAAGCTCTCTAAAAGTAGGACTCTGCTTTTCCACTATACTCTTAACTTTTGTAAATCCCTATACACACTTAAACAGCAGTCATTTTGTGATTATTTCATATTTTCAAGCAATGCAAGGAGAAAAGATAAAGTGTCAGCACATAAAAGAACATATATTAAGTAAATTTGAGCAATTAATTCTGCACAAATCTCTTATCTTAGCAGATTCCAAAACTTATTGTAGAGGAAAATACTGTGAAAAAAAGAGTACCCATTTTTTTCCTCCTTTATTTCTCATGCTGAACACAACAGCTGAATAGTGTAACAAAAATGTAGATGTACAGCAGCCTTTCAGTGAGCTGTAACCCTGCAGGACATGACAATGAAATTAGTCTCTACTGAAAAACAAGATTTCCTGTACTTGGCTGCAGATCCTGGCCACTCTGTAGTGATGAGATATGAAGATTCCTCTTGTCAACTTGAGGAACCACCAGCCTCTAAACAAACAAATGGAAAGTATATGAGGATAAAGTATGACAACACCTTCAGGCTGAGTAATTTGGTCAAGGAAAAGAAAGGATTACGGTTATAAAGCTGTAAATACATAAAAAAAACTTTTAACCAACTAAAGTAAACATTTTATATTCATGTTTCTGACGACAGATAGCTAAATGTTCATTAAAGTCATATAGGCAACTATATGCAGCGGGTTTAAGTAGTCAGAGTTCTGTTCTTAAACAAAAACACGTCCAACTAATACAGAAGGAAGCTGAGAAAATAATTAAACTAGATTTAAAAGACTTTCAAGTCTATAAATGCATCTTGAGCCATTGTCATAGTATCCAGACTTGACTTTTGAGCTGTCCCTTCCATTCACCAGAAGGGAGACTCTATGGATCACAGGACATGCAGTTCAGCCCAGGACAGGACTTTGGGGGAGGACAATTTTCAGCTCCAGTAACTACAAATGATGGCTGGGAAACACAAGCTGAAGTTACTGTTTAGCTCAAGTAGGCATGTAGAAAATGTGTTGAGCAACTCTTGAATGAACACTGCTTTTCTGTTGTCAGTGCACTTCTGATGTTGCCTCTCCAAAAGACGTGTGCCAAACTGTAGCCTTATTCCAGTAAAATTAGTGCTACAATCTTCCCCGTCTTATTCATGAAGAGAAAAATGACATCCTATGGTACATTTTTCTCCTGAATTGCACAACTGTGTTACTTGAGGGAACATGTATTAAGTGCCTTCTCCTTCTGCTCACTCTTCGCCATATCTTTTATCTCCATATTCCATCAAATCTTCTTTGCTCTAATATGCTGCAGTGAACTCATAGTGTTCTGACAGACAAGACTTTCCTAGAATTGACCAGGTTGCAAGAATCACCTGTGTTCTTTGCGGGGGAATCAGTAAAATACACAAACACAGCCATGGTGATGTTCAGCCTTAACCAGAATCTGCAGCCCTAAGACAAAGAGATCAATTGCCTGTTAAAGGAAAAAGCCTCAGAAAGAGCACTGGAACAGCACTATAAATAAGGACACATCAGAATCCTCATAATACAATAAACAGAAAACAGATGCAGAAAGAAAAACACATTTCTTTTGAAACACAGGCAGTTTTCTACTCTGTGAAATTTGATACTTACCTCAACTTGAGATTCCCAGTCCATATTCCCAAAAGGAAACAGTAGGGAGAGAAGGACGTGTTTGATGGATGCATCCAGATACTGTGATCTCCCCTAGAGGGGCTTCTGTCAAATTATTTCCTTACAGCTCTGCAGGCACACTAAAAAACAATGTTCAGCCCTATTTCTCCCCCTCCCCATCTAAAGTCTCCAGCAAGCTCAACTTCCCGAGTGGTTTGCAACACCTGCAGCGCAGGGAGTTACGTTCAGTGGTTTAGCTCTCAACCTCTCTACTCACCTTCTCTTAAATACCGAGACCTTTACCTTCACTGCTACTCTCAAATATTTTGCAATTTTCCCAGCTGTCCAATGATTGCTGAAAATCCACATTACAGATTCAGAATGCTTCTAAGGTAATTCATTTAATATTTCTAGATTCAAGTTATTCACTCTACCCAAACGTTTCCTGTCAGCAGTTGCTGTTTAACGCACTGCCTTGCTACCAATTAAGTAGAATATATTTTACCACCACAATGGATCACATTATTTCTTTTAGAATAGTTCTGGCAGAAATAGATGTTTGTAATGTTGGGAAGGTAGAAATGTTCCATAAAGCTATTTTTAGAGCAACAACTTTATGCCCTTGCCATGATTAATCTATTCCTTACACATACACTTATTTTTTTTTCAATTATCATAACCCACAGCAGCAACTTCAAGTTTCCAGTATAGACTGCCAGCTCTTCTTCAAATCTCCAAATTCCCCACTTGCTAAAACACATACCAGTTTCAGCTTTACTTTCATTTACCCTTTTGAGGGAAGGATATTTTAAATGAAATAATAGTCTCTTGTGATTTCTACACTGTATTTGTATCTGTTTACAAACAGCCTTCAGAAACTGCAGCTACTGTTTAAAACAGATCACTCAGTCAGTATTTGTTGGGAAAGGCAAACATCAGCTCAGAGAATTGCAAGCATTACACCGTACTCATTTTTATAAAATTACACCTTCAGCTGAGACCACACCATACATTCATATTCTCACAGAGAAAAATGGGCTAATCCAAGCCATTGGTGAAGTTTACCTTCCCTCTGTTCATGCTGGAGCATCTTGCTGGTCTCTTCCTGCCACAGGATCCCATAAAATAAAGCTTTCTGCACTGCCAGGCCTCTCTTGTGCAATCCCTGACAGTGATCCCTCACCCAGTACTGCTGCAGACCACAGATTTGTCAGGGATGTGGCAACCACATCTTCTCTGAACAACCTCTTCCAGCACCTCAACACCCTCACAGTAAAGAATTTCTTCCTTGTATTGAATGTAAACCTACTCTCAGTTTAAAGCTATTCTCCCTCTTTCTATCACTATATGCTCTTGAAAATAATTTCTATTTACAGAGCCAAAGATATGCAAATAGAAAAACAATATACTTGGTATATTATCTAATCAAGAATTTTTGTTTTGTAGGTATAAATGCACCAGCATCATTCTGTATAACAGTGTATTAAAAATATAATGAAGCATTCAAAATAAATCAAACATACACCAAACAAACAGTTTGGCAAGTGAAATTTTGGCATATATTAGTTGTGATCTGCAAAGCATAAAATTTCTAGCCTGTGCATCTTGCCAAGAAATGCATTTGCCCTGTATAGGTAACTGTTTTTCATTACAAAACCCAGCAAATTAAAGGTTACTATAAAATAAAGGCCTTGGAAACAAATACGTATTACCCATCCAATTTATTATAGAATAATCTGCAACACAGAGAAGTAAAAAACAGCCCTTCAAGACAACCCACAGAAACAAAAAAATAAATAATTTTGTACAGAACATAGTTCAATGATTCCTTCATCGAGAAGATGGGAATAGTGGAACATAACCAAGTAAATTACTTCAAACAGTTTGTGAATTTACCAAAAAAAACCCAAACAAGAAGGTATTAACAAAACTCTCTGCTCTTTTTACCTCCTTGTATGGTATCTGAGAAACAAACAGCTCTGAGTGAACATGCTTTTGGCCCACTCTACTAAAATAAACTACAGATAAAAGTCACCCAAATACACAGCATTTATTTTCAAACCTGGGAAGACTATGAAATAAACCTCAATCAGTTAGTCCAGGATAGCTTTGAAATCTTGAGAAAGAGACGGTTCTGTCACTGCCTGCAGTAGTGCCACAGTATCCGCTGGGAATTTCCTGATTAGCTGCATCTTACCTACCGAAATATTAGAAACAATCCATTATCACCACAAATTAGTTCTGCTTTAGGGGAAATGTTAAAGAAGCAATGAAATCAATACTGGCTAAAACCAACTAAAAAGGTGAAACACCTGGAATAAGGGGACAAGAAAAGCTGTAATAAAATATGCTACTAGCTTACACACTTAAATGAGGCTAACACATAAAAAGGTTCAAAACTGTATGTGAAAATATTAACAAAGAAAATCTAGGAGCAAAATCCTCCTATTTTCTGTACTTGTGACATTTTTTTGTTCAGATTTGAGAACTTGAATTTTTTTTAGAAAGTAGAAGACCATTTGTTAACAACTCTATCCACCAAATAAAGCCTTTTGTTAAACCATAGCTACTTTGAAAGACTGAACGTCCCATCAACAGAATTATAGATAGTAAAAAGGACTTTTTAAGGATTAGGAAGAGCATGTAAAATCCTAGCAACAGTTTAAGTCCGTCACTAAACAGAGTCGGCAAAATTGTCAATGATGCAGAAAGCCAGAAGTGCTCAATAAACATTTGCCCTATATCTGGAAAGGAGACAGATGATGTATTTATATCTTATCATGATAAGGAAAGACTCTTGCTCTTTTTCCCCCGCTGGTAATAATAGGAGGGATGTTAAACAGTAACTGTGTTTTAAATGCTTAACTCTGAAGAATGACGACAACTCATACTGACAAGCCCCTGATGTTGATATTTAATAGGTTTGGGAGTACTGGGAAAAATGTCCTCCCCAAAACCTATGAGCTTGATATTGATTCCCGTGGAGAGTAATGGAAATGTGCATGGACACAAGAGAAAACCACATTTATATCAATTCCTGTCAACAACATCATCTTACAGAGGTAATAGGTTTTACATAGCCAATACAAACTCCAAAATGACAACAAAAAAATGCAGCTGTTAACACAGGGGCTTTTACCAGCCTTGTTTATCTCTGTGCTACAGATTACTGCAGCATATAGAGATACTGAGCTAACTTCACAGGATCCCACCTGAAAGCCAGTGACTTCCCTGACACAACTACTCACATCCACACATGCTATCTGATTTCCAGAAGACCAAACTTAAAATACCATGTTTAGAATTAGCTCTTTTATCTCTACAAAATGTTTAGCTCTGTAGTAACCCTCTCTACAAGATGATGTTCTGATTACGATAACATGGCCTAGGACTAAGGTCTGGTGCAGGGCAGACAAAACTAACTGGTATGACTGCATAGAGAACTATCAGTGTCTGTGTAAATGGATTTTAGTGTACTTCCAAAGGATCAGGACACTTAGTATTGTACTAAATTTAGAAGAAAACACAAATATAAACACCATGTACAATCAGAGACTAAAAATCAGCTTTCACCTACGACCAGAGACCTTGGGGATACAGAAGTAACAATGCCTGTTCACACCAAAGGTACGTGACTCGTCACCATCAGATGTCTTTGTACAGCTCCACCACTATTGTATCAGCCCTTGCAACACCAGTGCAACAAGGCTAGTGGAAGTACAGGGAAGATTTCAGGTGGCTATAAGCAAATAGAGACAGCATTTGAATTATTTGGACCCCAGTGATCTGTCAACCAATCACAGTGAAAGTTTCCACCTCAGCAGTTTCATAGTAAAGTCACAAGTCACAGCCTGCTCATTGTCCAGGCAGTTGTTAAGCAAAGATTTCTGAAGCCTTGACCTTTTAGCAGTGTACTTGAAATCTCAGATATTTCCAAAATAAACTGGACCCTGTGGATATAAGAGTGAGTTGTCTTGACACTGTGGATGTGAAGAACAGACTCTGCCTCAGGGAAGGCAAGATTTATGAAAGAATAACTGAAAATTACTCTTTTCAAGAGAACATCACCACTGACTTTCTACAGTCCTTTAGACTTTTCCATCCCCACAATACTCAGGAAGTACAACATTAATAGGCTTCCCAGGAATTTAGGAAGAAAGCTCATTCCATTCCTCAAGAGCAATTCTCACTGCCAGAGAAGCCAACTGACAGGCAGTCAGCTTTCCCTTCCTGGGTTAGAAACTGCAGAGTTAGGCCTGGACCACATGCAGTATTGCAGTTAGGCAGGCAGCTCTATGGGTACAGTAGAAGGAACCTACTGACAGTCATTATTCAAACTAGGAAAACTTCACTTCTAATTCCCAATCCACTTTCCTTCCTTGGCATCTGTGGTGGTGTGACTTTGTGGACAGCAGAGACCACTTTTATGGCAGATGCACACAGCCATGAAAGATGAGATTCTGCTCAGCAATAAAGCTGACTGGGGCTTCCACCCTGAAAGTACTGTCAGATTAAACAGCAAAGCCTGCACAGAGAAAGATGGAGGAGCTTTGGCGTGGATTGTGGTCTGCCAGTCATACACCACCAAGAGCAAAACCTTCAGCATTAGGGGTGAACATTCAAATGTGGCCTATACAGATGTAAGAGAAGTGAGGCAGCACCAAGAGAAGCCATTGTCCCTTAATGGGTGTGTCCACTGCGTTCTCTGCTCAGTTCTTCAGTCCCTGTCTCCTCCAAGTGAAGCAAGTAGCCCTGCCCTGATTTCTCAGCTGCAGTGAGCAGACTTGGGCCTCTGGTTTTGGTGTCACCACTCAGAGAAGGAGCTCCTCTGGGAACGATTGCTGTAATTCAGCTCCAAAAAGAAAGTCTGTAGCTTTCAAGAACATGTCTAGTAAAATCCCAAGAATCAGTTTGTTTCCTGTAGAAGTTTAAGCGTCACCTTGATACATTTGCACTGCACCAACAAAAATCAGACTCCACACTCGGGCGTTGCTGCAAGCCTGTGATTACAGGAAGGAAATGCTTCCTTTTGGGACATGGGACCTCAGTGAAGCTATCAAATAATTTCAAATCAAATAGGTGTTACTCTGGAATGAGACACAGGAATTTCTTGGTCTAACAAAACTGCCCAAGCAATGACCCATTCAGAGTGAAAATTAGAGAGTCAGCATCGAGAGTCTGGCCTTCACTGCAGCTAAACTCATCAACCGTACTGGCTGCTCCAGGAAAACTTCTTGCTGTCCACTTTTAATATCTTAAAACTGAAAATTCCATTCTTTTTATGGGTGGCCTGCAGGTAGACTGCACAACTGCTTAAGGAAAGAGCACCCCAGGGGCCAGGGACACAGCTTCTTTCACCAAACAGAACTGCCAGACACACCAATGCCACAACTTTAGAAGAATACACATGCAGTGCAGCCACTGCTTCTCTTTCCAAGTGACCCTGGTGACTTTCTTTGGGTAAGAATTTAAATTGTGGGAGGGGTTTTATTTAATTGCCAGTTAATCTACATTTTTTAAAATTTTGAACATTTGTATTTCATTTACTTAAACCTCCTGATAATACTTACATGATTAACCCAATCTTGTTAAGCCTTCTGAACTGTACAAGCTTACTAAGTGCCAAGCATCAATTGTCCTGGTTCTAGAAAATTCAGTGCTGAAAAATATTTTAATCTGCCTACTTTTACTTAGTAAATTTGAATAAAATCAGAATAATCATTAATGTACATGTGAGAATAACATTTTAGGATGAGAAAACTTTAAAAATCCATTCTAAGATTTTTACAATTAACCATAAACAAAACTGTAAAAATAGTTGAACACTTACAGACTTTTAAGGGTGTAAGCAGACATTTGTAAACAGCTCTGTGATTTGACAGTTTGACAGTGAAGGCATGGTAGCAGAGCCATTCTGCTATCTGAATAGAAAATATGCCAGATGCACCTCTGTTACCTTCAGCAGCCCCTACAGACAGAAAAGGAAAATAAGGTAAATTAAAATTATGAGCACTAAGAAGTATGTCTGATCTCTCCTCTCTTTCTATAAAAATACTCCAGGATTTTTTACTAGAAACCTGTGTAGTTAATCAAGTCTTGTACACCAGCAGAAAATTAAAAAATAGTGCCTGAAACACAATCGTTGGAAAAATGAGTTTAAGAAGAAAAACGCACCATGATTCTTATCATGCACTTCACAATATTAATTCCTGATCTTTATCCCAAAATTACACCACCATTCAAAATGTTTTATTTGTCTAAGAAAAAAACCAAACAAATTCTAACCTACTACTTCATAGCCATTAACATTCTATACCTGTATTTATTGTTTTCAGGATAGCATAGCAGCATGATGCAGTCTGAGAGATGATCTTTAGGAAGAAATGAGGATTTTTTCTAACTTGCTGGTTGAATGGAAGTTGGAGAACACAGGCATGGAACCTGTTCACAAAAACAGCCTATTTAATCAAAAGTCATTTTCCAATTTCAAGTGAAACTATGACTACATAGCACTATACAACATTTCAAAGCACCAAACAGTCTCCAGCTGTATCAACACTGTTACTGCATGACACCTCTCCCATGAGTGCACATTCCTGGAATGTCAGACATTTATGACATTTGTTTCTAAATTTTATGCAGAAAGAAGACCTTGAAGCCATCTGCCTTGGTAGGAAGACAGCAACTGTGTAATGTTCAGGGAAAAATCAAACTACACATTGCCCCCAATTCCGTATCACAGACCATGCTACTAGAGAACACCCACATGAGAGATTGTGAGAGGAAGATAAAACAAAGCAAAAAAAAAAATCTCTTCAGGTATGCAGGAAAACAGACTTCCTAATGATTCCACAGACCAGGATACTCACTCCTTTGTGCATTTGGAAGCCAACTTTAGATAAATTCTTTTTCTCATACACTTCTTTACATCTGTTTGAAAACATTTTAAAACTGCTGACTTATTTTTTACCTTCAGACTCTGGCATTATAATCCTGCTTGTGCTGAATATAGCTGAATATATTACAATGTTGATTTTTAATTAATCAACAATGTAGATACTTGTTTATTAAATCAAGCCAGCATATTGCAATCACTTAAAAAAAATTGTGACATTTTCAATATTTGAAGGATAAACCTAAGTAGCATGCCGCATTACAGGTCTTTGGTTGAATTAACCTGATGTCATGGTGGGCAATCTTTTAAATAACATATAAAGCCCACTGTTAGAAGGTTACCATGAAACCAAATAGAAGTAACTAAGTGATCATATCTATCAGAGAAAAATTTTATACCACCCACAACAAAAAGTTTAAGAGCTGGACATATCAGTGCTGTACTTGACAAATCCAATTATACTACTTGGACAAAGAACACAGCTTGAATGTAGGTCAAGATGAATTTAAGAACAAAACCAAAATGTCCCTTCATAACAAGTGTGAGCAATCTGATTTCTGGGAAGAGTGAAAAACCTCTTGCACATTTTCTGTGTTAAAACACTAAAAACCCAAGTACTTGCTACTGCCAATCATTCAAAGTTTTCAATGTACAGAGTTTAGCATTTTCTTCCAACTTGCTTATCAGTTTCAATTTCTTTCCTTTATCTTTGTTTAAAAGTTTCACTTCCTCTGCTGATCAAGCCCAGCTCACAAAAGCCAAGTTATTACCAGCTATGGAGCAATCAAAACATTATCAGCAATAAGAAACTACAATTAACTTGGCAGAATGAAACTTCACTTTAGGTGAAGTTACACTGGTCAAAGTTCTACGTGATTTTAACAGATACAAAGTTCTAAATATAAACTGGCTAATATTTAACTGATCTAAATATAAAATGCTTAATAAGGTTTCTTGTCATACTCCTGAAGCAAAACAGACTGGTTATCTTGAGGTCAGCTGTCAAACACAAGACTGAAAATCCATTTGGTGAAGTATCATTTAAACACACACATCATATTTTCCTGTATCCTAAACTTAACAGTATTACTTAGGAACAGTGTTGAAACAAGAATAACTTGACCTACTACTGACATTTACTACTGCACACAATATACATTCATAAATATATATACACATATACTGCACATTTACATGGCATATTTTTTTCTAATTCATAGCTCCTCCATGTGTCAAGAAAGAGTAATGAAATATTGGCAATTACTTCAGAAGACAGTGATCTACCTGTAAGCCTGGAGTAAAAATATCTGGTAGATATTAATGAGAACTGTTCTAAGGTTGTTGATCTAGAACAGAACAGAAAGAGAGCTGTAAGAATATTTAAGTGCCATAATAGGATTTGTTGAAGATGCAGACAAAAAACATTTTGTGCATAACTTTAAAGATTTCTTTTACGCAACTAGGTTAACAATGTTGAGAAGGATCCCTTCTGGAAGACCCTACATTTTATTTGTCGTCAACATTTCCAGATTATGTGAATTTTCTCTCAAAATAAACTTTTTTATGTTAGAACCCAAAGCAGTTTTAATGCTTTTCATCACTCATCACAATATTGCCAAACATCTATTTTCATATTCCTACCTGTAAATCAAGAAATAAACTATGACATTTCAATTTGAGGACTGCACTCAGTTTGTATTTCATGTTTTTCCCAGCTGTTCTACTTGAATTGAAGGAAAGACTTGATCTGATTGAAGTAGAGGCATAACTGGAAAAAAAAAAAGTGAAAAAAGTAGTTAAATTCCATGGGCTAGACTAAATTTAATTCTGTAAAGTAAGCCTCATTTAACTTCCCATGTTACAGAGATTACTGCTAATCAATGAGCCAGTAGCTAAAAGATGACCATAATTAAATTCAATGTTGAAAGGGACTAGGCCCTGTGGCATTAAGGGTATCAGCTAAGGGCTGACTTCAATACCTCAGGGCTGAAAGATCCACCCTGCTAAAAAAAGCCAAATCAAAAACCTTAAAACTAAACTAAATGTACTTCTTAAACACATGGTCTAGCCAGAACATTGTTAATTACTCCAGTGACAATCATCATCTTATCTATGCAATTCAGGAGCAATGCAGGAGCTTAGGCTTGAAGCCACCTTAGTTACTGGAAGAACCCAAATGTTCCAGTTACTTCAGTCAAGCTTATCAAAAGCAAAGCCTTGTAACAAACACTGTGATGGACTTGGCAGTACTGGGTTAATGGATGGACTCTATCTTAAAGGTATTTTCCAACATAAGCAATTCTATGATTTTATGATTCTGACTGGTGTCTCCCAGACCAGTAGCACCAATACTCTTTACAACATGAACTGTTTCTCTCAAGAACTCAGCTAGCAAACAAATCTTTTTGATTGTTGATTTTCGTTCTTTGCAATGGGAAACCATGGCATATAAATTCCTTTCCTAAAAGGACCAAACTTTTCTGTTTAGGAAGACTACTGAAGAACTTTTTCATCCTATCAGTGGAAAACTTCCTTCTAGTCTTCCATTTAAATGCTTAAAGGCTGTTTGTACTAAAAATGGTCAATAATGCAGCAATATTATCCTTGAGTTCAACCAGTTCCTTCTTTTCAATCTTTAGCAAATGTCAAATGCCATCTCCACTAGTCCATGTAAAGGGTCTACAGAACTTTTCAGCAGGGTGAATTATCCTGAGTTCTATGCCACTCCTTGAGTAAATGGTCAAGGTTGCTAGTTTAAAGAGAAGTTCTCTTCCCTACACATTCTTTTCCATTTGAAGTGTACCAGAGGGAACACCTCTGATGTTAAAAAGATTGCTAGTCCCTCTAATCTATATCAAATTAATCCCAATCTATTTCACAGTTAATTCAGCTACATAATTCCCACCACACCCTTGTGCTTCTCCCACTATGCACGAGATAAAGCTGACACTGGAGTGTAAACTCTATTTACCTGGAGTAATCGCAGTAAACATCAAGTGTTTTTATATCTAATAACAAACCACACCACGGGATCAAATGACAATCTGGCTGCTGTTTAAATTTGGAACATCCTGGGATATCATCAACAGCAAAATTCACCACTGTCTTATGTGGGTTTATTAAAAGGCCGTACTCAGGAATACCTGTTGCTAGAGTCCTAAAACAGACATAAAGAATTAGGCTAAGCCCCCACAGCAAAGCAGACAAAAAACTGGCACCATGCTGCAACACAAAAGATCTTGAACAAAAGGGCAGAAATCAAAGAATAAAGGGAACACAGCCAGCTCTTTAGGTAAAGGAACACAGCTAGGAATAAGGAAAGTGAAGACATTAGAGGTAAATAAATACATATAATAAATAACCTTGAGGATAATGGAGACAAAATTTTACAGGTTAATGCAAATTAAGCATATCAGCCATGCAACACTTGAGGCAAGTTATATAAACCACACTCACAGAAACCTCCAAGATCAAAACCAATGGGAAAAGACAGATGACAAGTTGTTTTTGAAAGTTAACAAAACCAAGGACAATCCACATAACAGGAAACTCATTCATCTGCTGAAAAGTTTTAAACTTTGAGGGGAATATTTTCCCTAAGAATCTTTTCACTGCCAGAATGTTGCTGATTACCTGCTACATATTGGATCAGCAGTGTCATAGACAAGCAGCAGTTTGTCTAACTTGGCAATGTACTTATGTGCAGGCTCTGTCTTTTCAAAGAGAGGAAGAGGTAGGCTCTTCTTGGAGAGTCATAGTCATAATGCTGTCTCCTCAAAACTAATTTATTGAGTCCCCCAGGTCTAACACTACGTTAGGAAAAACTGCTGCTACTCCATTTGTGGCAGAGAGTTCATAGTAAGAAGTAAGCAGAGAGTAAACAGTTCCGGAGATCTCTCACAGAAAAGGCTACTTCTCAGAAAATCAACACAGTTGGTGCAGAAGTTGATACAGAACAAAAATGCAGACAACTTCAAAGGACAAGAAGGACAATATCTGCACTACTACTCAAGTGACATTGTGTTAAACTTCAAACTGTACTTAATTGATTGATCTATCACCTTACAGGCTCACAACACAGCAGCATCTTTCTGATTACAGAAGAGCATGATGCAACTGACTACACTGCGGATGCTAAGCTTTCCTTCAAGTCCTGTCCTTTGGATCCTCCAAGCTGAGTCTGGCATCAGCAGAACTCTCCTAGAACTGCCGGTACACTCCTCTCTGTGGTAACCAGGAGCCTCTTCTGGGATTCAATTTTTAAAGAAAAGGTAGTTCTGAAGCACAATAAAGAATTACTGGTTTAAAACTTCTGTGTGAACTGCATACTACCAGACTATTGGTATCTTCAGATACTCATTGTGGAATGTTAATGACCAGAAAATTCTTAGCAATACTGGGTTAGGAAAGAGCTACATTCTTTCCCAGGGAACAGAAAGCAGCAGTGTGAGTGCCCAATAAAAACATTTTGGAAATGTAAATAATACATCTTAAAATTTTGAGGGGAAATGGTTTTAATAGACAATCAAGAGCTGTTTTTGTTAGCCTGCAATACTAATTTTCTCTTGAATGTCCACCAAGGTTGGCAGGTAATTTAAACTACTAAGCAGGAATTGCCCACCATGTGAATGTAACAGATCATTAACTGCCTATCAAGAATGCAGCCTTAGGATTCTTCCCAAGCACAGGCTACCACCAAGGACTTCAAAATAGCCCCTGACTGTTAACATATAAAACAAATACACCTATGTGCATAAAGATGAAAAATAATTACGTAAAAGTATTTTTTAAATAATTATGTAATAATGTTTACTACTTTGAAGACTACGTCTCTAAAGGCATACCTCAGAAAAGTTCTTGCCTTCACTAGATGTGGTGTAAACAGCAAAAAATCATCAATGAGACGTATTAGGACCCTGTAACCAAGAAGAAACCAAAGTTAGATTTTTAAAACACGTAATGCTTTGAAAGGTTTTTCATACACTTCAGAGCATCAATGTGCCTATTTTTATTCACAAAATAAAGTCGATATGAACTCCAAATTGAGACTCATGAAGAAATTCTCAGTTTTGCTTATTTTCTAAACCTAAATGGAAAAATTAAATAAAATAAAAAAGAATGAGACTGGCTAGATGAAACATGGAGGAATTTACAACACAAACTACTCCACAGTAGTTTCCCTGGATAAACGGGTTTACACTTTTTCAAGGGAGAATTTGCAGTATCTTTCTCTACAAGGCAAGGAAAAGAAGTGCCAGACCAGGTGCACAAGTAGATTCTTAACAGGTTCCAGCTCTATCTTCATTTACCATGTACTAAGTTGTTTATGAAGCTATAGCTTGAATGCATAACAGAATACCATCTACCACTGTAAAGGCTGGAATTTTCTTTTCCAACAGAATTCAGACCTCAAGCATGCCCATATTCTTCTGGTAAATCCTGCCTAGCAGATCACAGAGAAGTTGCTCTGGAGATGATGATGCAGAGTCCCATCTTCAGAGCAAAAGTAGTGCCATCAGTATGATCAGATCAGCTGCACCTTGGCCCAGTCAAGCCAATAACCACCTTATTCTCTGACTTAAAGGACAAATTAAATTATCAAGATCATTCAACAGACACCAAGGCAACATTCTAAAACCTGCTCTTCATAGAGACAGTTGCTACACTGAAGATTGCATTATTCTGAATCAGTTTCATAATGTCAGTTTTGAAAACAACACCCTTTGAAAGCAACAGTGTTCAGACTCACATCAGAGCATGTAAGTCTGTAAGAACTACTACTTTTGTAGGGAAATGTTTAAAGTTCTGACACCCAGCAAACCTCCCAAAAATAGACACCAGATGCATTTATCTGGAGAATTCCCACACAGTTCTTTTTTTCTTTGGGAAGAATTCACAGCAATGTAGAGAGATGTCTGAACATAAACAAGTTTCAGGGTCTAGCTCATGACTAAACATCATAATCCAGGATTCACTGGGGATCTCTTCATAAAAAGGTAAACAGAACTTCAAAAATTTTACAGCTAATAAAGAGGTATTATCAGGCCAGCTTTCTGTCAAGCTCCTAAGGAGCAAGCACACACAGGGCACAGAGACTGACAAGCTTTATCAAAAGTCACACAGGGCTTCAAACAAGAACCAACATAACTCTCAAAAAATCTGCTGTAAAGTTCTGACCTTAATAAAATGTTAAGATTTACCAACGGAGGCTTGGAACACCCTCAGGCAGAAGCCTGGAGTATCAGAAAGTCTGTAACAAACGTTTCATTTTGTCTGAGGTGAAAGACCACAGATGATGTGGGAAGGAGCAAGGAAAAACCATGAACTTCTCAGAAGTACAAGAGCAGCTTGTAAGACTCTTCACAGCATCCCTAAATATGGTGCTCTTTCTAAGAATACATCTCCTACCAAAGATACAGGACGGCTTTTCTGCATTTTCTTCCCAATCTTGTAACAGGGAAATTCTCCCAAAAAAACAACCACAATTTCACTGAAGCTGCAGAGATGTTTGTGTGCACCACACTCCTAATGAAGATGGAAATCCTTGAAATTCAGAACTCATTCTCTCATTCTCTCTCTCAATGTCAGAGAAAATGAATCATTCTAACAGAGCAGAGAACAAAGCATCCCTACCCATCCTGCTGTATTCCAGAGAGCCATTTGTTTTCCATGTCTCCATAGAATAAGTTGCAAAGTAAGGTTGACAAAATAGAGCCCTGTGGAATTCCACAGCACTGTCTGTAGTACCTACAAAAGAATAAAAGAAAAAAAAAAATCAAGAAATGCAACAAGATCACAATAGCTGGTTAAATGTTTTTTCCAAGTATAACATAAGTTTCAATAAGAAATATGCCATATGTTTGCTAGTTAGCCTTATTTAAATTTTTTTGTTCTTCTAAGAATCTACATAGACATCTAGAATTTTTAACTGTAAAAAAAACCCCACTAATACATATACTCCTTTAATATTAACACACTCCAGGAGACAACTGCCATTAAATGAAAGAAACTGTATGAGGGATCCCAAACCACAAGGCCTCCTGCTGCAGACACAATCTTCACTGGAAGTTTTTTAATTCTTTCTATTACATCTTACTGTGACAGCTTCAAGAGAAGTATTTTTATACACAAAACCAAGGGCCCTGGGAGAATTTTCTGTGCTGGTATCAAGCAAATGGATATGGCTAACAAAACTCAAGGGAATTATTTCTGCAACACTTCTTTGAAGCCCTGAGATACTATAATGTCCATTTCACCTCTATTACATAAATGACTTGGTGAAGCTGAAGAGAGCTGAATTCACATCACATACTCCTTTTGAGCACTGACTACCTGAATTTTGAGTCATCTGAAAATTTTCCTTGCAATAATTTTCTTGCAGACTTTTGATAAGTGGTATTAAAAGATTCGTTAGAGATCCCCTGCTCAATAATCCCCAGTAATAATCAATTTTTCTCAAAACATCAAGTTAATGATAACTGTGATTCTTTTACAAGAAAAGGAGTCTATTTATTTGCTGAACATATGGGGGTATTTTTGGACAAACAAGAACAAGCTACTTTAAAGGGTAAGTTTATTTCAGGACAAGCAGTATTTTTTCAGGCAAGTTGTGACAATTTAAAACTGTGAAGCTGGTTTTGTCAGGGTGTGCTTTCTCTGAAACCATTAAAATTTTATTAAACAGACATTGGTTAGTCATTATTAAAGTATGCCATAAGAGCATTCTTATGATCATGCCAAAGGGAGTGTAAGCATCAATGCCAGAAAAAATTATAAAAATGTTCTATGTGACACCTTGAAACCATTTCTCAATCCTGTGAGATTCTACAGTAAGTATTCTAAAACAAAGGCATTTTTTCCAGAGCAAGAAGCTATTCATTCTAATATAAATCACTCTGCATTTAAAAATAACAATCATGTAAGTCCTTCCTTTCTTAGACATGGTACGCATTTGCCACCTAGAGGCAAGATATAAATACCAAGTCAGTATCTCTACCAATAGAAGAAGAAATCTGCAATACTACCTTCTGTAACATCTGAGTCTTGATTTTGGAGTAGCCAATAATTTAAATTCCTATTGATACAGCCTTTTATTTTTATTGCAACTTGCCAAATAGCAAAACCATGCAGAAAAGGTTTAATTCTGCACTGCAGGGAAATGACTAATAAGACTTTTGCATGAGTGCTCAGATGTTACCCTTGCTTTAACTCACCACTATGGACCCCATAATTTAAAATCATTTTCCTTTTGAATTACACTTGCAGTTTTAAATGAAGGTTTTTCCATATTCTGTGGAATAATACATTATGAAGGTTATCCCATATTCTGTGCAATAGTACGTTGTCAAGAGTTAACATCATCCAGGTAAGAAAGAGAAATTTTATTCAATATAAATTTGATTCCAAACTCTTAATGATTTTTTTAGAGCGTAAACTGATACATAAATTTCTAATTAATATGAAATAAAAATCCTTAAAAGACAGCTATTAAAATTCCCCAGAGTCAATTAAAGGCATCCTCTTAACAGAAAACAAACAAAGCATGCTATACGAAGAATAAAAAAATTCTTTTTTACCTGTTCCCAATCTCCAGGATGCTGTTATGTATCATTTGAAGGAAAAACATAAACAGGCTGGTACTTGTCTCATTGAAAGTTAAGCTCTAGAAATGTGACAAAACAAAACAAGATTTGAAATGAAAAATATACTCTAACTTTGCAGATATACAGAAATCCCTAAAAAGGTAGACTGTAGCAGCTCAAACCCCTAAGTAAGTGAAAAGACAAACCCTAAATCCAAGACCTGAACATACATACTAAAAAGCTGCTCACATCCAACAAGTGAATTTTTTTGTTGTATGTTGGAGGATTTTTTTGTTTCGTGTTAGGAAAAATCAAATATAACATCTAAACCCACTTTTTAAAGTGCAGGCATAATACATTGGTTTATTACTCTTTTGGCCACTTTCTATCCTGTGGGACAATTTCTGTACATCACAGTCATTATGATTCCCCAAGTCCAGATACACTCACTTGCCCATTGTGCTTCAAAACACACTCTTTGCGAGGTTTTAACAACACTTCCAAGCATTGCTGCCCACCCAACAGTATTTATGGAACATTTTTTTAAAATCTTGATGATTAAAAAATCCAGGTACAACAATTTAAGTAACTTTAACAATTACCTAATTAAAATTAAAATAAAATTACTTACTACTTGCATAGATTAGACAGCAGACAAATGCACCCAACTTTTAATAGAACCATGCAAGAGCATGATTACTTGCATTGAAAAGATGAAGTGATGTAGCTGTGGTACAAACACCCAGCCTGACATGACACTTCACTCAAAATACTTTGTTCTTTTAAAATAATGACACACAAATTGTTTTCAAACGTAAAATAGTTTTAAATAGAATGCTGCTGCTCATGCAATATCTAGCACAGTTTTTTAAATCAGTTAAAAACAAACAAACAATCAGAGATCCAGCTAGTTTTCATTGTCATCCAGGTACTCATTAGATTTTTTTGTAGGATCCTGGAATTGTGCACCAGGCACATCATATATTCTACTCCTATATCCACAGATACACAAGATCATTTTACTTGTATGCCAGAAATCATCTTCTGTCAACCATTACATTTTCCATGTACTAGCCTGAAAACATATCTGCCTGCTCATTTGAAGCTCTGGGAATCTTGTAGGTTGTTATTACAGAGCACCATGACTGCAAGCAATGAAATGAAGGAAGAAACTGACTGAGCATATCACCTACTTCTATGCCTTTGTCATGCTCCTTGCACAGAAGGAAGTCTTGAGAACAAACACTTGTATCACAATAATTAAAACAGAAGGATGTTTGCTTCTTGCAACAAAGCATCAGCTGGAGTAAATTTTGAACACATGTAATTTTTAACCAGAATTAAATTCACTGAAAACAAGAAATATCTTCAAACAAAAACTTTAAGAAACAAAAACTGTTTGCATTGCACTTAACTCCCCTGAAGAGTTCATTCTCATCAACCTTGACTGATAAGCCTTAAAACCAGCTTTTTTTTTCATTTTTAATTAGGCATAAAGTAAGATATTAAAACAAAACAATCTCTTCTGTGCAGTTTGCTAGTCAAGATGCCATATCCTTAGCTACTTGGCTTATAATACATTTTGCTCATTCTTACTTCCTTATCTTTTGGTGATAGGAAGTATTGACACCTGCTTTTACTGGATAGTTAATTTCTCACTTGATGACTGCTGCAAGAAACAATAGTATTAGGAAATGAAAAAGAATACACTGGTTAAAATAAAAGTTTGATAAAAAAATGAGAAAATCTGGGGAAAGTCTAGAAGGACTTTCTGTCAGATTTCTTGCCTGGTGCGCTCCTCCCACATAACACTGAGAGCCTGTTACAAACATTAAAGAAGAGATGACAGAAGCCTTTCTACAGAAGGTGCTGGCTAACTAGATGACAAGTAATGTCAATGTATAATATGTACATACAACTAAAAATTCCCATCTTCCTCTAATTCTTTCTTTTTCAGTTGAAAAGAAGCCTCACAATACTTACTTGTTCAACTACTATTGCATTTTGCAATGAGGTGTTCTCCTGCAGCTGGGACACAAACTGCTTCATGTCTGGCCTAAAATCCCTGAAAGTTGAAACCTGTATATTTGTGCAAATTGTAAAGAAATAAATTATAAAGGCAGTAGGAAACTCAGTAACTGACTTCGTTATTCGTTGGAGGTCAAAGGACCAGCCTTATTGTATCATTTTAATCCAACAACTTTGCTACAGTTAAAATGAAATATCTCACTCACAAATCTGTATTTCCACAACACATTTTAATTTATTTTTATGAAGAGTGAGTAAAACGTTTAAAACTTATGGACTAAAAAGAAACTTTTCTGCCTGGAAAACATCTAACGGTATTAAAAAAGGCTTTATTAAGTACTTAACCGATTCTAATCGAGACTAAAGAAAGCTATTAAGGAAAAAATTTCCTTGGACCAAAATTTGTTTACAACAGCAAACAGAAGAATCAGGAAGTCCTACATGTCTCCTGTAGAGCTTCTTGGCTTTTCCACTTGGGGTAATCATGACCACAGCATAGCGCCGTATGCAGTACACAGTTCTCTTCTCAGGCTTCAGGACCCGTGCAACCACCTCCACAAGTTTCTTGTGAGGAATGGCATCATAAGCCCTGGACACATCAGCCTGAAACAGAAGAAATCTCCTCCTCTATGCATTCAGCAGTATTGCTGCAAACACTGTAGTAGTATAAAAAGTATTGCTGTAGTATGTAAGCAATGCTGAAGGACAGATCACATGGCAGTAAAATTATTGCAGCATTCAGGCCAAATTTGTGACAAAATAAAATCTCACCACTTATCTAAAAAACCCTTCCCTGCTCATAAAGTACTCACGTGGAAGGAATATCCTAATCATCTGTTTTAGCACAATTCTTATTATTAACAGAGGATTACACCTTATGCAACCTTAGATCTAACACTGAATCCTCAATCATTTAAGTTAATAGTTGATATGTTTATTATATAATCTATTGTATATGTTTATTATATTTATTATACGTTGTTGATACATTACTTTCCTCACCGTATGGCCATGGAGATGACATCTTAGACTTTTGGAAAGCAGCAAACCTACGTATTTTACCTTCCTTTCCTTTTCATATTGGAAACCCACCTTTGCTTTTACTTGTCATAATAAAAACAGAAAGCTTTCTGAAGAAGCAACAGTCTTAGGGTTATTGTAACACAAATTATGTCAATGACACAACCCTTTGGCTCAAAAGATAGCAAGACAAAATTACAAAAGTTATTTCAGGGCAGAGTGACAAGCGACATATGAGAGAGAAGACCCCGTACAATACATATAAATCTGTGTATTTTCTGTAATCATTGCCCCAATTCAAAGCTATGAATTCAAATCAAACAGTGTTACCTGCTAAGCAGAACTGACCAAAGTGTGAAGAACAAACTCCTTCAAATAGTGGGCCACAAAAAGCACAGATTTTTTCAAAATGGGAGAAGAAGCTTATTGGAAAGACACGAACCAGAAGTCATGTGCTCATTTTCAACAGAAACTAAGGATACTGAGATGGAAGAGACTAGTTTTTAAGGGATGCTGAATTTATTCAAATGCACACAAAACGTTTTTTCTGGTTTTCATGAGGCTCAAAAGCATTTCTGAGCTTCTATTTTTCTTCCACTTTTATACCTAGCTAAATGTAACTGCAAAAAATTCAGTGCATGCATAGAAGCAGGAGCTCCTACATGATGGGAAGTTGGACACAAAAACACCCAAGTAAAGGAATCTCTACTGCAGGGACACCCATCCACAAAAAGCAATCAACCACCCCCATCAAAAAACTAACCAGAGCTGTAAGGTATGAACAAAATTTTATTTAGAAAAAGAAATAATTATGCAGTCAGATTACAGCTAATACAGCTATAAAAGTATTTGCACAAGCTGAGCTTGAAAAAGTAGTTTGACTACGTAATTAAAAATACATACCTTTACACAGTAGAAATTAGGAATTTCACCACCAGATCCAAGAATCTTTGTAACAAACTGCTTCCATGTTCTGTAGATATCATCTTTCCCAAACACTGAAGAGCCTATAAAACTGGTGTTTATAGTCCGTTCATAATTTAACACACTAAACAGATTTTTCAGTTGACTGTTGTAATGATTCACCTAAAGAAGCCAAAGAGAATCACCTTAAATTACGCTGAAACACATTAAATTCTGTGCAATACAATGATTACAAATTTACATTAATTTTGTGATTGAATTTACGCATTAACTATATTATTTTGTTCATCTGAAGCTTTCAGAAAGCCTGAGTATCACTGCAGTAACTACTTCAAAGTGACAAAACAGTCTCAGATTTTTTTGGTTTTGTACAGTTAAATCCTATGGAAAATGTTTTTGCTCCTATACTTGACTCTTGGAAATCAAGGAGCAATAGTCACAGTGGTAAATAGATCAAAGCCAGCAAATTAAACCACCATCGATCTGAAAATAGCTTGTTAAATATCATTCATTCTCTCCGCTGGAGATAATGTCAGTACAAGAACAGAAAAGAGAAAGCGTGCTCTGAGATTTTATGCTAATTCCAGCTGCTCCATCAGCTGGGCCTCTGGGGGTACTTTATCCAAGTAATTGAGCAAAGATTTAACTCAGCTGTGGGGATAGTCAAGTACCATCAGAGCAGCATTGAAGTTGTGCAGGTTGATTAGCTCTATAAACACCATGATGTGGAGTATTACGTGAAATAACACTTCACAGGTCAGAACAGCTTTTAGCTGATGCTCTTTTCATCTGGTCTGGTTCACATGGTCTGAACAGTAAATGCTAAGAAGCTGTTGACATCTCCCCCATTTGGAGAACATTCCATCTTGTGAATGAGTCTCAGCCTTAAGGAAAAGCAATTAATGCAGGCATGCAAGATAGAGAAACTGGGCTGCCACTGTGTCTTCTGGTTAACTGCCCAGTCAAATAGATTATTCTGTGCACTGAGTGTCCTGTCTCTGTTCCCAAACTGCAATTACTCTCAGCTTCCTTCCTATCTCTCTACTGTGCTTGCTCCAGCTTCCTTGCCCTTCCTTAGATCCCCTTCTGTAAAGCACCCAGCTCAGCCACTGTTCATTGGCTCCACAGATCAACACGAACCATCAGTATTCAGGCAAATCCCAACAGGCCATATAAAAAAAAAAAACGAGATTACCTTACAAGCCATGTCATTCTATTGGGCTCATTTCCTTAAGAAAGGTTTGCAAACAGAAGTTTGTGACTCTGGAAGTGGAGGTTTGTGGTAATTAAGCACTGGAAATGGAGAAGCTAAGCTGCAACAGACCCATTCAGCCATTCTGATCAGAATGTTTCAGTCCACCATGTTAAAACTATTTTTACATAACAAAAATCCTTACTCATTAGTTACCTACATCAAATGCACTTAAAGCAATAAAGAAAATAAAAACCTTCTTTTCTCTGCTTGCTCTGCTGAGTGCTTGTGGTTTGACAACACCAGTCACTTTCACTACAGGTCTCAATCCATTCCGTTTGGGAATAAACCGAAGCTTTGATGCCATAGGAACAAATTTTTTTTTATGGATAGTTTCCATCTCCTCGGACGACAGAGGCTGGAGGTGGACTTTGACAAAATGGTTTCTAAAATACAAATACACACTTAGTGTAAGCAATAGGAAAGGCAGAAAACGAAAACATTTAATGTCTTTACAACAACTAAAGCCGAATATTTTTCTAAGATAATACAAATACAAATATATATGATATTTAACCTCTACAGAGAGATTACGAAATTCTGAATTTCAGAACAATGTCACGGTATCTTAATGACAATGTAATACAGTAAGAGAGCATGCATTTCTGCTTGATGCAAATAAAAACCCCCCTTAACACAAATTAAAATTTAAGCACAGATTAGTGGAATACATATTAACAAAAATGAAATGTTTTAAGAAAGAAACAAAAGTTGGATATTGCTCATGTTTTCAGAAGTTTGAAAGGCATTAACAAAGTTTAAAAGAGCCTTCTGAAAACTATTCCAAGAGTGCTTGTGGGAAGGACTTATAAACTGTAATGGGCTGCTCTACTCCCAAAAGTCAGGGGATCAACCACTTATTAGGAGTTATAGTTAACTGAGGTGCTGGGACACACAGTCCTTTAGGTACTCATGACTTTGATGAGCAGGTGCCAGTTGAAGTGAACAGCAGAAAATAATGAAGAACCAAAGGCCCAAGCCACAGGTCCTGAGCTTCCCAAGTTCACCTGAACAGGAAATGTGTTTTCCTCTCAGACCCTGCCCTCTGGATTTACAGTGCCATGAAGCTTCATCAATACTTTTCCACACAATGAATTGGGAAACTGTGGCAGAGCAGAAACCCTAGTTTTTACTTAAGATGCAGATTTAAAGTAATCTATCTGCAACATAAAAGACCTGGATCAATCTCCAGCACTACTTATATTGTTCAGATGGACAAGCCATAGAACTGTTTGCCATTTTGCCTGCAGCAACATTCATGGCTTATTTCATGGCATTTATAGCAGTGCCAATGATTTTGAATGCACGCTAATCTAGCAGCCACTGAACCACGCTGCTCCCACTGCTGTTAAGCACTGAAACTTGAAGGAACTTGGCCAGATGGTCCTGATGTCTTTCGACATCTCACCTCAATCTGAGAGGGAAGATTCAGACTTTCTGCAGCGTTTTTAATCCTCAGCAGCCACTGTGTGTGGTAAGGGCAAGGAAGGCAAGAGCTTTAGGAAAACAGGTGCTGGCACCACAACACTGGGCTCATTATTTTTAAAACACAACTTCACATTCTGCAGGCTATTTAACTTGAAGCAACCGTATCACAAAATACTGAATTTTTCTTAGGCAATTCTGCTTTTAATTTGTGGAATGAAGTTTGGTATAGCTTCAAAATTTAATACAATGTTGTCTGTGTACAATGACTCTGATCTCCACCAATACTGCAAGGGTAATACACAGATCCAGAGCCCCTCTCAGAACCGTGCTCCATATTCTCAAGTGGGATTCTGCCCAGGATGAGCTACTCAAAAAGACAGTCCTTCCAGATGAGGATTAATTCCCTAATAATAATAATGCCCTCAACCCAAAGGTAAGCTCCCAAGTAAGGTCCAGGTCCACTCTTCTCCTCCACATGAGGACGCAGAAGAACTCAACAGCAATCAGTGGCTACCAATGCCTCCCTGCAAACCAGCTCAGAGCAACTGCCTTGAGCAGCTCCAGCTGAGGAGAACCAGAAAAACCACAAACAGCCATGAGGGTAACCACTGACATCACTGATCTTACTCTAGAGAAGACGGAAGCAACTCAGCAGCCTTTGGCACTGCCTGGCTGGTTATGAGCAGACAGTGTCTAAATAGCCTCAAAATGGCCAAGGCAGACCTAAACACCTGTATCCCAGTATCTGTAAACTCCAATTTCTCTCCTCCCACGTGAAGCTGGCAGCTGGCCACCTGTATGAATGCAGGAAGCTGGACTCGTGGCAGACCTCATGTTACACATCACACTTGAAAATGCAGCACTGAAAGCCCTGTCAGTGAAGCTTAACTGCAGCTGCTGGAATCAAAGGCCTTATAAACTGACTCCTGCAGCCAAGAGCAAACATCCTGTTCTTAGAACACGCCTTTGGCAAGCACACAGCAGCACTTCCTTGGGATGTTTCTCCAGCTTCCAACATTCCAAGCCAAAGATGAGAAGGGGCTTTCTGCATGGTTAAGGAAATATGTAGGGAGGAAATCAGAAGAAACAAGACCCTAGATTGAGTTCAAAGCACCTCATCCTTACCTATTGGGCTTTTCTGGGAAACTGAGAAGAGGGACAAAAGAGCCAAATCCCAAGCTATTTGTTTTCTTTTAATCACAAATCCCACTAAAAATCTATTATTTACTACTTCTGTTTTATTAACTGTATTCTTTTTAAGTCAGTACTTGATTATATTTTGTGCCAAAAAGTAGTCCTAAAGCACATTAAAACTGCATACAACACTAATTGCAACACTACAGCTGTTAGTTTGAATACAAGACAAACAGAATGAGTGAAAATTATATTCTACTACTACTATTTAAAGTGCATATTCTGTACTACAACTGCAAACAAGATCGAGACCCCATTAAATGCAAACAAATGCAAAGAGTGGCACTGAAGATATCAGTGCTGAAATCAGGGAGTGATGTGGCAAGAGGGGAAAAATCACACATGTAGCATTGTGGACCAAGAGATCACTGCAAAAGCAAAAGATTCACCATATAAAACAGCCTATAAAACTAATTTTCACAGTTCCAAAGCTCTCTCAGTCACCAGAAATTTATAATGAAAACCTGAAAGATGTGAACTTTGGAGATGGGTGCACAAAACTGCTCACTAAAATTGCCTGTTCTATTTTCTCACTTAGTTGTCTAAAATTGTATCTTAAACAATGCCCTAACTTAAATACATGCATGCATTTTTAAGACCAAGAAAAAAAACAGCTCTACTAGAAAAGGAGCTGCACCTTCTAAATCCCTTAAACCTTTAAAAAAAAAAACAAAAAAAACCTAAATCCACTAGGTTACTGACTGGTTTTTGTGAATAGAGTATTACAGCATTTCAGCAGAGCCTTGGGTTTCGTTGTTTCTAAACTGAAGTAGTTGAAGCAAATTGTGTATTTTTAAAATTAACTTTGACAAGGTTACTTTAGGATTCTATCACTATGCTTTACTCATTGTTAAAAGCTGTAAATTATTGACTTATCGTAAAGAAATCCTATTCATACTGGATTTTATTATTGCCAAGATTTCTCTTCTAATAGAGAAGTCTAAATTTGCGTCCGTTTTCTCACACAAAATACTTCTGAAATTACAAACTACGCATGCTATAATCACATGTTGAATTTTCCTCTGGGAAATAAAGCAAATAAAAGGAACATAAATGGGCAATAAATTAAACATGAAATATATCTTTACACTACAGAACACATGATTTCTACATATCGATTAACGTTTAATTAGTTTTCTAGTGTTACCTAATTCCAATGTTCTGTAACTTGCCCCAAACAAACTTTCGGTAGTAGAAGAGCGTGTTTTTCTGTACCATGGTCTCGGTGACATAGAAAAATGATCTAAGCAAATCAACAACATAGGTACCCATCAGCCAGTACAGGAATTTGGCCAAAAGTTCTTCACGGAAACGATGTTCATCGGCAGGAACAAAGTGATCACCTTCAATAAACAATTCAAAGGTAGTTATAGTAACTATCAACTCTTAGCAAGAGTAAAGAAACAGAACACACACACAAGAAACTTGCACAACATTCTTGCCTTAACTTGAGGTCATGAGAAAGAAAAAACGTAAGTACAAACAATTACACCAATGCCACCCCAAATTCTCAAGACATTAAATAATGCAACTGACCCAAGCTTCAAGCACAAACAAAGGAACTAATCTGCAGTGACAAACTGACACAGAGGATACAAATACATGCCATAGTAGCCCAAAGACTTACTTTCTTCCCTCAACACTGATTGTGCAGTATCTTTAATGCACAAAGGCAAGATTACTATGAAAGGAGAGCTAAAATAAAAAGAAACAAGTCTACTACAATATAAAACTTCTTAAAAAAAAAGGAAGCAAGAGACTGAAAATACTTAGGTGTACTGCAAAAATTAACAAAATTAAACTGGGATGATTTGAGGATTAGAATGGTCTTCAGATTTCCCGATCACTTGAAAATTAATTAATGTCAACATTAGGCTTTATTTAAGATATCCTATTTAAAACTCATTGCTGCAGTCAAAAAAGAACAAAGAAAAAATTCTAATCACTCAAAGTACATCAGTACTTCCAATATTTAGATGGGACAACCATTATGAACCCAGAGCACTCCTAACTACTGTTGAATTTATGGTCACTTAGATCTGTAACTATGTCTTAACACAGATGATCAGGGAATAAGACCCTGGGCTACAGTGATTTTTTGGCCAACTTCCAATAATAATTTTTCTAATTACATTTAAAGAGTAGAGAAACTATACAGAAATATTAGTTTAGCTGCTTAGTACAAATCACGATTATGGCACAAATGTGTTAAAAACAGCTTAATTTTGATGCAACAGAGCTGACAGTAAAATTTATAAAATGGAAATAAATTCTCAGTTTTCTACTCTGTTTAGTTTCTGTATGCTCTGGGGCGGAGACATTTCATGTATTTACAGCACTTAAAAAAAAACACTACTACTTCAGAAGCCAGATGTTACCAGAAGCCAGGTAACATCAGTGAAAAAATCCACTCCTGGAAAACTCTCCAAGTGAAGAGTTGCAATATGCAGCTGTAATGTGCAAATTAAATTAGGACGCTGATAGGCAGCTGCCTTGGAAAGACATCATTTCTTTCCTGACAACTGATGTAAACAATAACGACAATTAAGAAAATTGCCAAGAAACTACTACTTTTGGAGGAAAAAGACAACCCCACCTACAGTGCAGCAGAGCAATTCAATGCATGCTTAAACATCAAGCACATGGAAGTACTTTCACAAAAACTAAAATAATTTTCCTGGAATATGGCCAGAGAAGAAGGCACCACATTTTTCAAAGATAAGATGTTCCAAACATGAATCAAACACATATTTTACACTAAAGCCTTTTTAAATCTTTAACTCCTCAGCATTTTGAAAAGTGTGGTTTGAACTGTAATTTCTCAAAAAAGAAATAATATATTTCCTAGAATTAAGAGTTTCTCATGAAAGTGCAACCTTCCTTATTTCTGACATCAGTTCTTAAATATCAGACTTTCTTTTCCTCTTACACTACGAAGAACTGTAAAAGTTTCAGAATTTATTGCACCTTGTAACAAAAAAACCAAAACATTTTCAGATCACATTACTGCAGGATCCAAGTACAGTACCAGGTAAGTATAAACACTGTGAGCATACCAGTTACGAGAGTGCAATCCATACTGTATAGATGGAGAACCGAAACACAGAAAAACAAAAATATGCATTAGAGCCTACAGCAATCAACCACAGAACCACGGCTTCAACCTAGATTTAAATCCTAGGATATCACTGAAGAATAAACTCAAAGAAAGGAAGATTCATTCACCTGTCATTTCAAAAGAGGACTAAACAGAAATGGATTAATACACAATTTAGAGCTATCAGCTGTTGCCCACAAGAGCTTTTTAGCCAGGGACTGCTCAGCCTGGGTACTTCTGCACCACCAATTAGCCAGGTAACTGAAGCAGTGCTCAGTAAAGGTCTCTTGATCCTAGAAAAGGATCTAGAAAGGTGATTATGATAGCCCTTTTTACAAGGACATGTAATGACAGGACAAGGGGGAAAGGTTTTAAACTGAAAGAAACTAGGTTTAGATTAGATGTTAGGAAGAAATTCTTTACTGTGAGGGTGGTAAGGCACTGGAACAGGTTGCCCAGAGAGGTTGTGCATGTCCCAGCCCTGGAAGTGTTCAAGAACAGGCTGAATGGGGCTCTGAGCAACCTGGTCTAGTGGAAGGTGTTCCTGCCCATGGCAGGGGGGTTGCAACCAGATCTTTAAAATCCCTTCCAATCCAAACCATTCTGTGATACTATAGTAGGCAATCCCTGCATTGAATGGGTCCCATACTCATATCTTTCTCACAGGGCTGATGGGAGGGAGTAAAAAATCCTGCTTTTTTTATTCCCACAGCAGAGGAATGCATGCCACTGCAAGTGTCTTGATTTGCTTTTAGTTCTTTCTGAACTCTTACAGTAACTAACAGTCAGACAACGTTTGGTCATACTTCAATGGATTTTCAGAGTTACTGCAATTTGGATAGTAGGAGTGGATGGGAAAGAGTTGTATTTGTTCAGTCCAGGTTCTTGAATGTATGAAAACATTATTCTATTAAACACAAACAGCATGAATGCAAACAAGTTTTGGAAGGAAGATAAACTTAAGTGTCCTTCCACCACGAGTTGCAAACACTACCAGGTTTGCTCTCTCAGCTATGGTTATCACCAATGAACTCAGCAATTCTGAGTCCAGAATCAATAACCCCCCCCATCCCACCTTAAACATGAACACCAACCATCTGATAGCCCCACCACTTAGTTCTTTAATAAAAGAAGTACCTTTGCCTAGACGAAGCCACATGCAGTCATTCACTCTCATCCTCCACATCAACTCCTGCAACGAAAGCTTAGCAAACTTCCCCCCTGGAAATGAACACTTTGACATTTTTTAGGAAGCGGCACTTGTTATGGTTTGAACCCCAAAGCTCAGCGGGGATGACCTTCTCCAGGCATTCCCTCACAAACATGTACACCTGCCAGTGGCTGCTGTGCTGCTTCAGAAGCTCTCTGAGGACTGAATCCCGTGCCTGTCCCGTGTTTTGCTCCTCACTCGGCGGCTCCCCGCTCACAGATTCTGCCAGGGGAGCACCTAAGTTGTCTGGGACACGAGCATGACCAGATTCACAACTGCTGCTTGTCCCACTCTTAGCAGGCTCTTTCCCAAACTGATCTGCTTGCTTCTGAACCCCTGCTTCCCCAGGCAAGGCTGCCTGACAAATTAGCTTGATTTTACTCATACTGCTTTCAGATATGGAAACGGGGCAATTTTTTCTCAAGAGAGCAAAGTAAGGACACTTTCCATGGTTCTTCACCAGTTTCTCAAATGTATGCCTCATTTGCCAGTAGCGTTTGGGCATCATCTTCTGTCTCTGCTTGCGTTTCGGCTGACTTTGGTTCTGCATTTGCTGCACTTGGTCTTGGTCAGGCATCTGCTGCATCTGATTTACGTTAGATGTTTGCTGCCCCTGAGTTTGGTTAGGTGTTGGCTGCCCCTGAGTTTGGTCAGGCCTCTG